>JAKVIS010000365.1:0-79555 GCA_033119425.1 Bufotes viridis
TGTGCTCTTCTTGCCTGCGGCATGTTTCTCCTGCCTGCTGCTCCCTCCTGGAACTTGGTGGGCGGGGCCAATTAGAACAGGAACACATCGGCTTGATTCCTGCACTGTGCCTGGCTGGCAGCAAGATGCATGAGAGAGAGGGGTGGGAGAAGGGACAGGCTGGGCGGGCTCCCAATGTTGCCGGCACCGCACTGTATGTGAAGGGCCTGGCCTGAAAAACTTCTTAAACAATCATGAAACTTGACACGCTGCCAGGAGCCGGGCCCCTTGTCAGCCCGGCCTGCGAAGCAGCCACTTCCCCTGCTTCCCTTGTAGTTACGCCACTGCTTGTAGCACATCCTGTAATGAGGTAACAGCATATCCAGTATGATATCTGCCTTGATCATCTGCATATCGAGATCCAGATTGACCACATACAGAGTGAGATCACGGTTATCCAACATTGCTTCAGTCACGTTCGGGAGAGGCTCAGTTTCTTGCTTAATCAATTCCAGGCAATCATGGCAATCTGCAGAGTAAAAGGCATCATCAGGATGCAAGGTTTTCAAAGACAAAATCCAGTGGTGTCAATCAAAAGTAGTCCTGTTGCAAAACACCTTACAGAAGAGAGGAAAAAGGCTATCTTGCAGATCCAAGAACTAACATCTGAACACATACGGGTGTCCTTTGCGCAGACTAAAATATCATCCACACACTGGAGCAGGACAACATCATCATGAATAGAGATGTCGCGAACAAAAATTTTCCGCTCACGAACGGTGAACGCAATTTATGCAAATGTTCGCAAACGTGTGAACAGGGCGAACCGCCATAGACTTCAATAGACAGGCGAATTTTAAAACCCACAGGGACTCTTTCTGGCCACAATAGTGATGGAAAAGTTGTTTCAAGGGGACTAACACCTGGACTCTGGCATGCCGGAGGGGATCCATGGCAAAAGTCCCATGGAAAATTACGTAGTTGACGCAGAGTGTGGTAAGTTGAATTCGCAATGCGATTAAGATAACCTGCATTAATCGCATTGCGTAATTCAACTTAGATCTGAGTTTCTAATGGTTGCATTGCTAGAATTATATAAGGAAGATTGAGAATATAGCGCTATATTTTCAATCTTCGTTATATTCTAGCAATACAACCATTAGGAACTCAGATTTAAGTTGTAATCGCAATGCGATTAATACAGGTTATTTTTAATCGCATTGCGATTACAACTTAAATCTGAGTTCTAATGGTTGTATTGTTAGACATAACGAAGATTGAGAATATAGCGCTATATTCTCAATCTTCGTTATATTCTAGCAATACAACCATTAGGAACTCAGATCTAAGTTGTAATCGCAATGTGATTAATACAGGTTATATTAATCACATTGCGATTACAACTACTAACACTGCAGCTTCAGAATGAATCTAAGATGGATGCCGTCCTTGCTTTTTGATAGGAGGTGGGAGGGTCTGGGAGGGAGACTGATGTACTAGCCCTAAAAGGGCTTTTTGGGGTGCTGTCAGGACGCTGTCCTTACAGCAGAGGTCAGATGAGTCTTTCAGGACTGGAGTGGACACTGAATACACTAGCCTAGCTATCGATTTCCCTATTAAGTCAGCAGCAGCTGCACTGTCCCTCCTCTCACTAAGACTGCAGCTTCCGAATAAATCTAAAATAGATGCTGTCCAGGAGATGGGAGGGTCTGGGAGGGAGGGTATGCTGCTGATTGGCTGGAATGTGTCTGCTGACTGTGAGGTACAGGGTCAAAGTTTGCTCAATAATGACGAAATGGGGTGGACCGAACATCGCATATGTTCGCCCGCAGCGGCGAACACGCAAAGCTGTTTTCGCCAGGAACTGTCTGTCGGTGAATAGTTTGGGACATCTAATTTGCGAATTTAACTTACAGCTGGGTTCCTAATGGTTGTATTGCTAGTATATAATGAAGATTGAGAATATAGCGCTATATTCTTCATCTTCGATTATATAATTCTAGCAATACAACCATTAGGAACCCAGCTCTAAGTTGTATTCGCAATGCGATTAATATAACCTGCATTAATCGCATTGCGAATTTAACTTTGAGCTGGGTTCCTAATGGTTGTATTGCTAGAATATAACGAAGATCGAGAATATAGCGCTATATTCGTTATATTCGTCAATTCTAGCAATACAACCATTAGAACTCAGCTCTAAATGTAATCGCAATGCGAATAATACAGGTTATATTAATCGCATTGGGAATCCAACTTCTATAATGCACTATTCATAGATATAGCACTGTATTCGTTATTTCCTAGGTTCCTACTATCCGGCCACCATTAGCAAACTCGCCAAAGTTGTAATCTCAATTTCTCAAGCGATAATACTTACAATTATTAATCGCTTTGCGAATCCATTTGATGCATCTATTTGATTGTATATGACGGTTGAATATGACTACCACCAACTTTCTACTGCCTCCGAGGCAAGATATCTGAACCCCAGGGGCCATTTGGGCGTTTTTGATAGAAAATGCATCAGAAACGCATCTGCGTTTTATAATTGATTTATTTTTATTTTATTTTTTGTGTATTTTGCCATATTTGATTGCATATTTACATTTGGTATAGGCAAATATGGTAGTCTAGATTATTACTCTGCCAAAATCTATATTCAGCTACATGGCTTAGAAAATATGCTGTGAAACAATGATCCCAGGTTTTGGTATAGACACATGATCTAGACTACCATATTTTCCTATACCAAATGTAAATATGCAACCAAATGTGGCAAAATACACAAAAAAAAAAAAATAAAAATTATAAAACGCAGATGCGTTTTGATGCGTTTTCTATCAAAACGCCCAAATGGTCCCTAGGGATCAGATATCTTGCCTCGGAGGCAGCAGAACGTTGGTGGTAGTCAACTGTCATATACAAACAAATAGAGGCATCAAATGGATTCGCAAGCGATTAATAATTGTAAGTATTATTGCTTTGAGATTACAACTTTGGCGAGTTTGCTAATGGTGGGATCGTAGGAAGTAACGAATACAGTGCTATATCTATGAATAGTGCATTATAGAAGTTGGATTCGCAATGTGAGTAATATAACCTGTATTATTCGCATTGCGATTATAACTTAGAGCTGAGTTCCTAATGGTTGTATTGCTAGAATATAACGAAGATTGAGAATATAGGTTATATTAATCGCATTGCGATTTACAATTACTAACACTGCAGCTTCAGAACGAATCTAAGATGGATGCCGTCCTTGCATTTAGATAGGAGGTGGGAGGGTCTGGGAGGGAGGGTATGCTGATTGGCTGGAATGTGTCTGCTGACTGTGAGGTACAGGGTCAAAGTTTGCTCAATGATAAAGTATAGGGGCGAACGCGAACATCGCATATGTTCGCCCGCCACAGCGGACGCGAACAAGCTATGTTCGCCGGCGAATAGTTCAGGACATCTCTAATCATGAACTTGCTTCAAATCATCCAGGAGACATAGCTTTACTGAACTGGGATTGCCTATTTTGAGCTCCTTGCAGCATGACTGTCCAGGTATACTGTGATCCTGCAAAAAAAAGGGGGTCAGTCAGCACATCCTAATGCACAGGTGCACGCTGCCATGGCTGGAAACACAAAGGGAACCTAACACTAAATGCTACCTGTTATGTGCCATAACGGCCACAATAAAATTCTGGGAATGCAGGTACCAACATGCATGATGAGCCCAGTCTATACCTCTCCTGGTGCAAGATGGCTTCCAATAAATGCAATGAGAGTCCACTCTATACCTCTCCTGGTGCCAAAAGACATCCAGTGAGTGCAGGGAGAGCAGGCTACAGCTTTATACTTACAATAATTAAAATCAGCCTATGGGGTAGACAGGCTGGTCAGGGGTGCAAGACTAAATGTAGTCAGCCACACCTCCAGTACAAACAACAAAGAAAAAGGGGGTCAGTCAGCACATACCAATGCGCAGGTGCACGCTGCCATGGCTGAAAATACAAAGAAAAAAACACATTGCAACAGCACTCTGCAAACCAAATAAAGTACAATAATGTCATAGTAATTGATAGTAATTGAAAATATTCTAGTGCTAATGCTACGCTTATTTTGCTAAATTGGGATTGTTGGCTAATACATTTTGTAGAAAATTATTTGGGCCCGTCTGCCACACGTCAAGGCGATCTCTGTAAGACGGGAACCTAACACTGAATGCTACCTGTTATGTCTCATAACGGCCACAATAAAAATCAGGGAGTAAAGATTCCACATGCATGCTGGTTCCACTATGCTTTTTGTCATTCTTGGTGCCAAATTGGCCTCCATTAAATTCAGGGAATACAAGTACCAACATGCATGCTGAGCCCACTCTATACCTCTCCTGGTGCCAGACGTCTTCCAATAAATGCAATGAGAGTCCCATGCATGTGGAACCTGCACTCCCTGAATCCCCTGCCTTAATTTGTGTAAGTCCGGACAGATCTATCTCAGAATGTGTTTTTCTGATTTGTTCTAATGCTCTATAGAAAGGCATGGTATGTTGTTCGGGGTCGGGGAGAGAGTTCACCAGATTGGTGGCCTGTGTAGGGTTAAAAGTCATGTATCTTCCCTGATTGTTCATTTCAGGGGGAGGCTTAGGGGTCTGGGCTTGTCTGGTTAAGACCTCTATTTGTCCGGTTAATCTGGCCACCTCCATGTCTCTCTCTCTCTCTCTCTCTCCGTCTCCCCTCCCTTTCTGAACTCCATATCTCCTCCACCCCCCCTGCTGCTTCTTCTGTCCCCGCATCTCCACTCCCATCATGATGGGCACATTCAAGGGATTCAGGGGTACAATAGGACGGGAAATCTGACCCCCTGGCACGTAATATGTGCCGTCTGAATTTAACACGGGATACAGGGGGGTTATGGGCTTCAGAATTTTCCCTGCAACCTTAACTGACTGAGTTTTCACAGGGATGCACTGTCTCATCAAATGTTATCAACGGAGGATCGGGGCAACTCGGAGTGGACTGTCCGTCACCCTGCGGTGGGGGATGGACAGGGAAGGGGACCGTCTGAACTGGGGGGGGGAGTCTACGGACCAGAGCTGGGTCGTTACAGAGGCCCTCCAACTTCTGGAAGGGTGGGGTCGGGGGCACCACAAGCAAGACACGTATATCGAGTAGAGATGAGCGAACTTTAAAAAAAAGTTCAGCGTTCGGCTTCGGGTTGTGGTAACTCGCGCATCCCGTTATGGATTCCACTATCGCGGCATATGGAATCCATAAGGGGCGGCTTCCACCAACCCGAACTGTTGAACAGCCGAAGGACCTGGGGTGACGTCACCGTCATGTGATCAGTGCAGGGGGCGTGGCTCAGCACGGGATTTCCCGTGCTGAGCCACGCCCCCTGCACTGATCACATGACGGTGACGTCACCCCAGCTCCTTCGGCTGTTCAACAGTTCGGGTTGGTGGAAGCCGCCCCCTATGGATTCCATATGCCGCGATAGTGGAATCCATAACGGGATGCGCGAGTTACCACAACCCGAACGCCGAACTTTTTTTTAAAGTTCGCTCATCTCTAATCTCGAGGATTATGCTGCCCACAATGTGCACACGTCCATCCTCCTGGTCCCCTCACTGTCACCCCACTCGGTGGGCGTAGCCCCTCAGAGTGCGAATCACTAGATACTGCTCCACCAGCGCCATTATAGGTATAGGCATATGCTTTGTCACACAATTTTCCATGGCACTGTGCCAAAACTTTCCTCCACATTGCAGAGTTTAACTCTTCATTTTCATGACCAACAGCTATCTTCATCAACTTTTTGTAATGCTTCACATGCTTGCTACTCTCTTCCCGAGCCACCAGCTGATGGGCTGTATATTCGCCTTCGGGCAAAAAGTGCGAGAGTCCCATGGATTAATTCACTTACAACCGAGACAGAATCAGGCATCTTCTCCTTCAAGCTCTCAAGCAAAGCCCCCTGCAGGATTTTCACTGTTTCTTCCCTGGCTACCACGTCTGGTCTGCCAGTCTAGGACTAACCCTCCACCATTCCAGGTAGATAATTTATAGTCCAAACTACACAGAAAAAAACACAACCACAAACTCAAACTTTCCCTTTAAGGGTTGGTTCTAGGAATTCAAGATTTTACATCAACCCACGTTTCTACCTAGGTACACGTAACATCAACAGCAGAACAGATTACCACAGCACAGTGGAGTACAGCAAAAGGCGGATGAGGAAAACAAAATTTTCTCACCTTGTGAGGCTGCAGTCCTAGTCCTCAAGCGTGGTCCATCGTGCTCTGGGAACCCCAAACTTCGGTTAGCAACGCTACTTCTCCTGAGCCCCAAATATCGGACGCCAACTGTGGAAGATGCCCTTAATCAGGGCTGAACATGTTTGCTTTACTACATCAAATTAATAGTAACACAAGGGTTTTGGGTGCACGGAACAAAATAACAGTGACACACGCACTGGGGTCAAAGCAAATTCTCATTTATTACTGGAAATACAGCAGTTTAAAAAGACATCAGAGGGGCATTCCCCCTGAGGCATGTGGCATTGTTACATTGGCTAGAATTTGAAAATATGAAAAGAGATAACACTTGGCAACTGCACATTGTGCATTATTTTACTAACTCTGATATGTGAACTATGTAAATATCTAAGTGCAAAATTGCAACGGAGTCTTCACTAACATCAGAAAAGCATATATGACGTAGCAAGGAAGAGTGTTCTCTTCGGTAGGATAGAAACTTCATGCTCTGGAGAAGATAAGGCGTTGTCTGAGAGCTGGATTATATCGGATATTTCTTAGCTGATTCAAAGAATGATGGCCACATCTCTATCACCTGCTTTCACCAAATATTGATTGAGGCCTGCGATATACCTGCTTTCACAAAATACTAATTGAGGGGTGCAATATACCTGCTTGTACCAAATATTGATTAAGGGGTTCTATATACCTGCTTCCACAAAATACCGATTGAGGGGTGTGATATACCTGCTTCCACAAAATACTTATTAAGAGGTTTGATATACCTGTTCCCACCAAATATTGATTAAGCCCTGCGATATACCTGCTTCCACAAAATACTGATTGAGGGGTGCAATATACCTGCTTCCACCAAATATTTATTAAAAGGTTCTATATACCTTCTTCCACAAAATACTGATTGAGGGGTGTGATATATAGGCCTCAATCAATATTTGGTAGAAACAGGTATATCGCACCCCTCAATCAATATTTCATGGAAGCAGGTATATCGCAGGCCTCAATCAGTATTTTGTGGAAGCAGGTATATCGCACCCCTCAATTAGTATTTTTTGGAAGCAAGATTATCGCAGGCCTCAATAAATATTCGGTGGAAGCAGGTATATTGCACCACTCAATCACTATTTTGTGGAAGTTGGTATATCGCTTGCCTCAATCAATGTATGGTAGAAGCAGGTATATCTAACCCCTTAATCAGTTTTTTGCTGAAGCAGGTATATCGCACCCCTCAAACAATATTTGGTGGAAGCAGGTATATCGCACCCTCAATCAGTATTTTGTAGAAGCAGATATATGGCAGGCCTCAATCAATATTTGGTGGAAGCAGGTATATCCCAACCCTCAATCAATATTTTGTAGAAGCAGGTATATCACAGGTCTCAATCAATATTTGGTGGAAGCAGGTATATCGCACCCCTCAATCAATTTTTAGTTGAAGCAGGAATATCGCAGGCCGCAATCAATATTTGGTGGGCGTTACAGATTATTTTGCCCTTCCTCTAAACCGTCAGAACTATAACCCACAAAAAATGGATCCTGTCTGTGGAGCATAAGACTTCACTCGGTCAGCATTTGCTCAATAATCCATCGGTATTGTAAAAGGCAAAAAAAAAATTGAATGGATCTAAAACAGACATGACACGTCAATGGAATATTTGCATGTCTTCTGTGCTTTCTACCCACTCCTGCTTTTGGCTACTAAATTATAAGCCAATTCTGATGGGACCATACAGGCCTTAAAGCTGCTACACAGACAGTATCCATTGTGTTTCTCGTTTTTTCCTTCCTTCTGACAGATCAGAAGAAGTGTCAAATCAATGATGATATCAGCCAGGCCAAAAGGCAAAATAGTGGCCCAGTGGGGAGGATGGGAACAGCATGAGAAGTTCACAGAGTGGACCTATGACATAGTGGTGAGGTGAAAGCAGCATGAGCAGCATGAGCAGACCACAGAGTAACCCAATGAGAGGGTCTGGAGGTGGAAGAAATATGAGGAGGCCACCAAGTAGCACGATGACATAGTCTGTAGGTGGCGGCAGCAGCATTAGGAGAAGGCCATCAAGTGGCACAATTACAGAGTTTGGAGGTGGCGGCAGTATAAGGAGGCCACCAAGTGGCACACTGATCGAGTCTGGAGGTGGCAGTAGCATAGGGACACCACAGAGCGGCACAATGGAAGAGTCTGGAGGTGGCAGCAGCATGAGGAGACCACAGAGCGGCACAATGACAGAGTCTAGAGGTGGCAGCAGCATGAGGATACCAGGGTGTGGCACAATGACAGAGTCTGGAGGTGGCAGCAGCATGAGGATACCAGGGTGTGGCACAATGACAGAGTCTGGAAGTGGCAGCAGCATAAAGATACCACAGAGCGGCACAATGACAGGGTCTGAAGGTGGAAGAAGTATGAGGACGCCACCGAGTGGCACAATGACAGAGTATGTAGGTGGCAGCAGCAACAGCATTAGGAGAAAACCACCAAGTGGCACAATGACAGAGTCTGGAGGTGGCGGAAGTATGAGGAGAACACCGAGTGGCACACTGACCGAGACTGGAGGTGGCAGCAGCATGAGTATGCCACAGAGTGGCACAATGACAAAGTGTGGAGGTGGCAGCAGCATGAGTAGGCCAAAGAGTGGCACAATGACTGAGTCTTGAGGTGGCAGTAGCATGAGGATACCACAGAGCGGCACAATGACAGAGTCTGTAGGTGGCAGCAGCATGAGTAGGCCACAGAATGGCACAATGACAGAGTGTGGAGGTGGCAGCAGCATGAGTAGGCCACAGAGTGGTACAATGAAAGAGTGTGGAGGTGGCAGAAGCATGAGTAGGCCAGAGAGTGGCACAATGACTGAGTCTGGCGGTGTCAGCAACATAAGGATACCACAGAGTGGCACAATGACAGAGTGTGGAGGTAGCAGCAGCATGAGTAGGCCAGTGAATGGCACAATAAGGAATATATATTGTCCAGTTTGTCCAGTTTACCTCTAAGCTCTGGAGAGCTCTTTGCCGGCTACTCGAAATTGAGCAGGACTTTTCTTCCGGTTATCATACCCAGACCGACGGGCAAGTAGAGCGGGTCAATCTAATACTAGAGAACTATCTCCTGCATTTTGTTTCAGCCCAACATGACAACTGGGTGCAATTGCTACCCTGGGCTGAATTCTCCTATAACAACCACTTTAGTGAGTCTACTGGATCCTTTCTATTCTTTGTTTTTATGGACAACACCCTCACACTCCTCTCCCTGTTCCTACATCTTCTGGGCTACAAGCTGCAAATTCCTCTTTTAGGGATTTTTGAAGATTTGGTGTGACACTTAGGACTGCATCAACAAAGCGGTGACCTGCATGAAAATGAATGCAGACAAGAGAAGAAAAACCGCCTCAGTTCTTATCTGGAGATAAGGTATGGCTCTCCTCCAAAAACATCCGTTTAAGGTTTCCAGTTTCAAGTTTTCTCCTAGGTTCCTTGGACCCTTTGAAGTATTAAGGAGGATCAACAAAGCAACATATAAGTTTTATCTGCCTCTCTCTCTGCGTATTCATAATGCCTTCCACGTATTCTTACAAAAAATAGTTAATCGCTTTTTGATGGCTCCTTCTACTCCAACTCCGGTATATGAATATTCTGACGAGATATTTGAGGTCAAAGACATCCTGGACATCAAGAAGCATGGCAAGAAGTCCTACTATCTTGTGGACTGGAAGGGCTTTGGTCCTGAGGAGAGGTCTTGGGAACCAGAAGAGAACATTCATGCTCGAACTTGATGAAAAGGTTTCTGTCTCGTCGTGGACTCAAGAATAGGGGCGTAAGGGGGTTACTGCAATAGCGGCTGCTGTGTACCATTGTTCTCCTGCTTACTGCCGCCCGTCCTGGGCGCCGTGTTCAGCGGGGATCTGCTGCCAGTCCTGGGCTCTGTCTGTGTAGGTATTGTTGTTCTGGGATCAGCTCCACAGTTTCCTCTCAGCCCTGCTTGTTCCCTGCATCACTTCCTTAATTTCTGGCGCGCGTCACTTCCTGTGCACATATATAAGGGTCTCAGCCCCCTTCCCAGATGCCTCAGTGCCAAGGTCCTTGTGTCCAGCTAAGGTTCCTGATATCTGCTTGTGTTCCTATGTTCCTAACTCGCACTTGTATTTCTGGACTCTGCTACCTGTTTGATCCCTGCCTGCTTGACTTGACTTTCCTGTTGCCTACCCGGACTGCTTGACCTGTACCTGTTCCGCCTGCTCTGACCTATTGCCTGTTTGACTTTGCGTCTGCCTCATCCTAGTTCCTGCACTGTTACTCCTGGTTATGCCTGACGACAACACCTCTACCTCTGGTACTTACACAGGTACCTCCTGGTCCGCCTGGACCAGCTGCCTCTTATGCCAATCCTCCTCAAGAGGTAGTGACCTGGTGTTCCCCTAGGGAAAGTCTATCCCACCATCAGGGGTACTGTGAAGATCTAGGGGTTCACTTAGACAACGCCATTAGAGGAGGTAGGACATATGTCACAGTGGACTCACTGCCGCTGGTTCATGAGTAACTGCTCTCCTTTGTGGCTACTCTCACCCAAGCCAATAATAACATAGCAACACCACATAGCAACGATTGACTTGACACATGTGATAGGAAGGAGAGGGAATGGAAGTGATGCTGTGTCCTGCTGCTGTTGAGGAGGGGACAATATCCATGGAGGAAGAGGTGAAGGAGTCAGATTAGTGCCTGGTGTGGCAACCAGACAAATACAATCATGGGGGGATGAAAAGGACCTGGCCTAGTTGCTGGGGTGCTGCCTTATCACTGCTCAAAACAAAAAAATTGAAACACATGTACTGTCCTTGCCCATAACAGCTGCTCCATGTCTGCGCCTTGCCAGAATCACCAGGAGTTGCCCATGTTCTCCACCACATCAGAGCTCAAAGCAGGGATGGCTTTTTGGAAGAAATAATGTCAGCTAGCTATCTTCCATTGAGGTTTAGCAAATGCCATCAGCTCCCTAAAGGCAGAAGACAATACTAAGTGGTATGGCAGTGACTGCACTGCTAACAAATTGGCCAGGTGGAAATTAAGCTTGTGCAGGAGCAGATGGCATATAAAGTTGTTTCCTGGCCCCATACTCTGTTATCAATGACTGACGTGACTGACGACTGAGTGAAGGAGGAGGAGGTGTTTGAGTGGGAGAAGCAAAAAGTGAGGATGGCGATGTGAAAGACACCGTACTGCACATGGATGTGGCCTGGCTGCCACAAGGGAGACCAGAGAAAGGAGGAAATTCTTGTTTCAGTAGCTAGTTGCCACCTCTGTTTGCCCACGGGATAGGGTGATGCTGCTTCATGTGGTTAAATAGAGCTGTGGTGCCTATGTTTTTGTTTGCCTACCCATGGCTTATTTTACTATTGTAGAGCTTGCAAGGGGTAATGTATCTGCCTTCTGGCAGTGTGAAGGAAAAACTGCCAGATGGGAGATGCACATGTAAAGCTAGAAGCTGACGACCTTGGCTTAGCGTTTTAAGTCTAATGCACCCACAGTGTTAGCAGCATCACCACTTCCCAAAAATATATGTCTGGCAGTTCTTTGGGCGGTAATTTGCCTCTGCTCTTCATTGCTGCTGCTGCCACCACCCTCCTATTCTGATGTTACCACTTCCTTTGCACCCCTTTCTGGCAATTATCTTCTGTCCAACACACAATTCTGATCAGAGTCCTCACCCTCGTTGCCACTATTATCAGACTGTGAGATATCATGGTAGGCTCCTTGTCCCCATTCCCCTGCTCTCTATTTGTCCTGATCACTGTTGCTGCTCCAACCACCAATACCATGGCTATGAATGCCACTATTACCGCTACCAACACAGCTATACATGAGTCCCAAGCCTCCTTAGGGTAGCCCAAATGCTGACTGCTCCCACAAAATTCAATAATAGGGAGACACCCTTGACTATCTACCGTAGGGTGTGGTGGGGTTTTCTTGCCAATTCTTAGACAAAAGGAAGGTTCCCCACTAGGAAGAGGCTGTGAAGACAGATAGGACTCCACTAAAAGGCTTCTCTGAGGCTGCAATGAGGAGGAGCAGTAGGAATGCTGTGACGCCTTGTTCCAAGGCATGGTGTCAGACTCAGAAGTCACTTCCATGTCATCCTGAGAGGAAAAGTGAGTCATCCAATCCACAATCTCAACCTCTTTCTCAACAACGATAATGTGCGTTTCCAAAGCCAGGCAGAACTATGGCCTACTACTACCACTACTCCAACTGCAACTACTGCTAGTGCTTCTGCTATCCACATTCTGTGTCTGGGAAGAGAAGGCCAGGCCCTGGGTATTTCAAGTGGAACTCTTTTGTATACCTGACATTTTTTGCCTAATGTACACTGTCACACAAAGTACTGTATGGAACAGTTTATAAGTCTGTTTTCTGGAGCTTAAATACAGAGAGGCTAAACACTGCTAATTACAATTTATTTAGGAAATAATGAAGTATCTGTGCCACTAACATATTTGGACCTAATGTCTTATAAGCGTCCAAATATGCAGATTCAGAGAAAACTATGACATTATTCCCCTCCCTTTCACACACTATCACTTGAACTGGAGATCCACTAAAACAGACTTCGGCCTACTCTTTATGGTGTTTTCAGTCAGAGATTTCAAACGCTTATAAAATGCACATTGCACATTTGTATTGCTTTTTCAACTAAAAAGAATAATTGAATAAACCCTTGAACTTTCTGAAGATGCCCTATTAAGTAGTTCAGTGTACTATACACGTTGCACATTTGTATTTCTATTTTTCTGAAACTTATAAATCCCTTGAAGTGTCACTTTTTTTTACTCAGAGATTTAAAAGCTACCTTCTCTATTATAAAAACTCATGTTGCACTTGTACTGCTATTATTTGTAAAACAAAAACCTTCAAACTGTCTGGAGATGCCTTGACACAGATTTCGGACAAGTATTTCATGTGTTTTCATTCGAGATTTCAAACTCTACCCTCTGCATTGTACACACTGCACATTGCACACTTAACTTTTTTATAAAAACATAAAAACTTATACTGTCTGGAGATACACTGACACAGATTTTAGACTAGTATTTTATGTGTTTTCACTTAGATTTAAAACATTCTCTATCCTTTGGATGTTAAAAATGTGTTGTATAGTTGTATCAATCTTATCCCCCATAACAACACTTCAGATAAAAAAAGTTATACAGATGTAGAAGAGTGAGTTATCACATCTAGTTAACACGTTATGACTGTTAACTCTTCTACATCTGTATTTCTGTTCAAATGAAAAAATGTTCTTGTAGATAGCTGCCTTTGAGGCTTTTCTAGGAGGCATATCCAGAAGTTTATTGTGATACACTTTAAAAAAATACTCCTGTTTGTCACAAAGTTGCATGAAGGTGGACATGGTTACAACAATATGTCAAGGAAACTGCAATCATCATGTTGTCTGCTTTCAGTAAGTATATAGGTTTTAGAGGACATTTACATGTACTTTTCAAGAAACGTAATCCCTGTTCGTTATAGATTGTTAATTTTAATTCCAGTTTAAAACAGATTTGTGTCTTTCCATTCTAGTGATTTTATGAAGATATATTTTTGTTACTTCAGGCCTAAGTAGTATGCATGAACTATGCACTAGCTGAAGTGTGGGGCATATAACTTTCTGCTTAGGTCACTTTTATCTAGCCATATAAACTTTGATTCCATTTTTGGTGCAAAGTGACATGAAGATGTCACTTTGCATCAAAAATTCCAACTAAAAGTAGAGATAACCCTTAATACATATCAATATATATATATATATATATATATATATATATATATGTATCTATATGTGTATATCCACAAAAATCAATGCAGCACTCTTCTTGTGAAAAACCGCAACAACTTTATTCACACATGTGACACAGATCGGCAACGTTTCAATCCTAGACCCTACTCATACAAGTGCATATATATATATATATATACCAAACAATTCATTACACGTGTACAAAATTATCTAATCAAGTGATTACAATTACGAACAAGTGTTAAAAATTTGTGTTTAAAATTTAAGTGTTATAAAAGTCCAATTCCATATCACGTGTTGTTTCTTTTGTTATCTTCTTATTGCACTTCACCATAAATATCATTATATCAAATAAAAGTGCTTTGTGCAAAGAAGTGTAATTTTTTTTTTTTAAACATATTAAAATTCTTTGGCTATGCTTGCTCCATATACATATTAACTGGGAAAGAGAGAAGCATTCTGTCATCCATTGCAAATCATCCAACTTGCTACTTCATAAAAATCGCATTGTGTGAACACCATCAGTCTGAAAAAATGTATCTGAAAAAATCTTTTTATACGTATATAGGCTCATCTCATAGTTATACTGCATAGTGTAGACACCAGCTGTACATGAATCACTTTACTGAATACATAAGCAACTATTATAGTATTTTGCAATTCCTTTTCATCATCACGATCTCTATATTCACATTGTTGCATCAAATTAAATCGCATCGCATTGTCCTCAGCCGTCCTCCATGACATATCAATTGAGAGACATTTACACTCCCTGCTGTTCTAACCAACCTTTTTCACAACATCTAGGAGAAGTCTCCTCTACTTCAGTCCACTTGTTTATCTTTATTTGTTGTATTTGAATAATCTGCTGTATCACTCACCCATGCTGTTTCCCCTGAGGAACCCGTCAAGGGGTAAAACGAGTTGGGGTAGAAGCTCTCACTTGGGACATTGAGACCCAATCTGGGTTATTATCATCCGTTTTGGACATATGACCTTTGTTAGGTCATTATTTGGGTGATTTTTTTGTACTAAGAGGAAGTAAGGAATTATTGAGGTAACCAAAAGTGATTAAAAAGAAAAAAAAAGGTGGGGAGGATATAACCTAGGACCCTGTTAGGGCCGGATAGGGTGTACTAGCCCAGGAACGAGGACAGGAGTCCCCACCATTAGGGTCAGTCCCTGGGCTGAGGCCTAGAATAGGATAATTGCAGTTTAAGTACTCTCCATCCCCTCACTGTGTAGCCTATTGGTTCCTTCCTTTGCTATGTAGTATGTAATATTGGTGATGCCGTTCGCTGTTACTTCATCACATTTCTGGGGAATTGGTTTCTTTTAACAAGATTTGAATAATATATATATATATATATATATATATATATATACATATATATATATTGTGGGGAGTCGCTCTGGTAGACAGCGGTGCGGGTGCAGTTTAGAGGCAAAACAAGGAGTCCAGATTGTGCAACAAACAGTGTTTTATTCACACTTGCACACCATAAATGAAAACAGTCTCTTGGTGACAGTTCACACACAACGGAAATAACGTGGCAAAACAAAAACAGGCCAACACAGGTTCAGTCACCTGGGAGGTGTAGGTGCAGGTTCGCACCACGCTGTCGGCCCAGCCGCAGGAGAATCCAGCTTCAGGTAGCCAGGAACAAAACACCTCCTTGCTGAGCTCTTTCCTCCAGGACAGAGAACTCCCAGCCCTGTTAGCAGCTCCAGGATAATCACCCCTCAGACACAGCTGCTGGCTGTGTTTTATATCCAGCCCAAAACCAGGACTGGACCGTGGGGAGTAGGCACCCACCCTACACTTTACCTACTCCCAGTAAGAGCCGGCCCGGAATAGCTTTGCAGCCAAACTAAGTAACAAAGTCTAGCAGCATAAGCTGCTGCAGACAAAAACCCGGCTCTCGCCTCACCGAGGCCAGCAACCTCGGTGACACGTACCTGCCATCGCATATGATACCTTGCACCCTCTTACACACCCCCTTTGTTCAACCCTGAGGGTGAACACACGTGAGGCAGTGGACGCGGGACAGGGCATCTGCGTTGCCCTGCAAGCGGCCTGCCCTGTGTTCCACGGAGAATTTGAAATTTTGAAGCGATAGGAACCACCTGGTGACCCAAGCATTCCTCTCCTTGGCCTGACTCATCCATTTGAGGGGGAATGGTCGGTCACCAGACGGAACCTCCTCCCTAACAGGTAGTAGCGGAGACTTTCGAGTGCCCACTTGATAGCCAGGCACTCCCTCTCCACTATACTATATCTGGACTCGGCGGGGCTGAGCTTACGGCTCAGGAAGACAACGGGATGTTCTTCCCCGTTGACCTCCTGCGACAGTACCGCACCGAGGCCTACCTCCGAGGCGTCGGTCTGTACGACAAACTCCTTGTTGAAGTCGGGTGTCACCAAAACCGGGGACCCACACAGGGCCGACTTCAACGCGGAGAAAGCCTCCTCCGCCTTCTCACTCCAGCTAACCCTCCCAGACTTTCGCCCCTTCAACAGGTCTGTCAATGGCGCTGCTATTGTGGCAAAGTGGGGCACAAACCTCATGTAGTAACCTACAATCCCCAGGAACGACTTTACCTGCCTGGTGGTGACCGGTCGGGGCCAGTTACGAATGGCCTCTACCTTAGTTACCTGAGGTTTGATAACTCCCGCCCAATTACATATCCCAGATATTTTGTCTCCTCTAACCCTATGGAGCACTTCTTTGGGTTAGCGGTCAGTCCGGCTTTCCTCAGGGCATCCACTACCGCCTGCACCTTGGGTAAATGGCTTTCCCAGTCGGTGCTGTGGATGACTACATCATCTAAGTAGGCCGAGGCGTACCGACGATGTGGTCGCAGCACTATGTCCATTAGCCTTTGGAAAGTGGCGGGCGCCATGCAGGCCAAAGGGTAACACCTTGTAGTGATACAGGCCCTGCGGGTAACAAATGCGGTTTTTCCTTAGCCGACTCCGTTAAGGGTACCTGCCAGTACCCTTTAGTGAGGTCCAGCACAGAAAAATAACGGGCTTGTCCTAAACTTTCAACAAGCTCGTCTACTCGGGGCATGGGATACGCGTCAAACTTGGATACTTCATTTAACTTGCGAAAGTCGTTGCAGAACCGCAACGTCCCATCCGGCTTGGGTATTAGGACTATGGGACTGGCCCACTCACTTTTCGACTCCTCAATGACATCGAGCTTCAACATTAACTGCACTTCCTCCGCGATGGCCCGCCGCCGAGCCTCGGGTACCCGGTATGGTTTTAACCGGACCTTGGCCTGAGGCTCAGTGACGATGTCATGTCGGATGAGAGGCGTGCGGCCAGGGAGGTCCGAGAACACATCCGTGTTCCGACTGAGAACTCCCTGACTTCCTGAACTTGTTTGGAAGACAGGCTGTCTGCAATTTTACCGTGGTTACGGCTTCACAGGCCTCGAACTGTGGGGCTGGACCCTTTTCACCTAGAAGCCCTGGCCGGGGCTGTGGTCGTCGGCCGCGTCCCTATCTTTCCACGGCTTAAGTAAATTCACGTGGTACACCTGCTCCGGCTTGCGCCGCCTGGCTGGTGTACTTTGTAATTTACTTCCCCTACTCTCGATCACCTCATAGGGGCCCTGCCACCTAGCTAGGAATTTGCTGTCAAGGGTGGGTACCAGAACCAAAACCCGATCTCCCGGATTGAAGTCCCGTACCCGAGCCTGACGATTGTACACCCTACTCTGGGCTTGTTGCGCTGCCTCCATATGCTCCCGGACCAAGGGCAACACCCTTTCCATCCGTTCCTGCATCTGGGCGACATACTCAATGACACTTTTGTGGGGACAGGCTGTTGTTCCCATGCTTCCTTGGCGATATCCAACAGGCCCCGAGGGTGTCTGCCATAAAGCAGTTCGAAGGGCGAGGACGCAGTAGAGGCCTGGGGCACCTCTCGCACTGCGAACATGAGATAGGGCAGAAGCAGATCCCAGTCCTTCCCATCTCTAGACACCACCCTCTTTAACATATTTTTAGAGTTTGGTTAAACCTCTCCCACAAGACCGTCTGTTTGCGGATGGTAAACGGACGTCCGTAACTGCTTTATACGCAACAATTTACACAGTTCCCTCATTACTTTGGACATAAAAGGGGTCCCTTGGTCTGTCAGAACCTCTTTAGGCAGGCCCACACGGGAAAACATCTCCATTAACTCTTTGGCAATGAGCCTAGCTGAGGTATGTCGCAGAGGCACCGCCTCCGGATACCGAGTGGCATAGTCGAGAACTACCAGAATGTGTTGGTGGCCCCTGGCAGAACTTTGGTACAGGCCCAATTAAATCCATAGCGACTCGCTCAAACGGTACTTCAATAATTGGCAGAGGTACCAGAGGACTACGGAAATGTGGCTGGGGGCTAGTTATCTGACAGGTTGGACAGGACTTACAATAATCTTCTACCTCCTTGAACACACCGGGCCAATAAAACCGCTGCAGTATGCGGTCCTGGGTTTTCTGCCACCCCAGGTGTCCCCCAAGAACATGTTGGTGGGCAAGCTCCATGACAAGCTTGCGATACGCTGTGGGCACCACCAACTGTTCAACAGGTTCACCTCGGATTTGGTTCACCCGATACAACATATCCTGCAGAACAATAAATCGTGGGAACATTAATTCAGCCCCTGGTTTCTGGGGTTTACCATCAATTTCCAGCACATTCTCCCAGGCCCTGGTTAGGGTTTGGTCCCGTGTTGGCGGTCCCAAAATTATCTCCGGAGACGTGGAGGTCTGCCAACTCAGGACCTGGTGGCAAGTCCTCCATGTCTCCCACCATTACACTCAGTGGGGGTGTCTCCCCCTCTATCACAGAAGTGGTGGTCACCCCTACCGCAGGCCCTTCGGACTCGGGCTCCCAGGGCTCTGGCCTCCCACAGGAACCAGGCCACTCTGCTAGGGTTACCCCTGTCTCAGGGCTATTAGTCACTTTCACCTCAGGCCATAGTGACGGAAAACCAGGGAAGTCTCTCCCAATTATTAGTTCATACGGCAGTTTGGCGGAGATCGCCACTTCACAAGTCCAGGTGCCGGCCGCCGTGGACAGAGACATTTCAGCAGTGGGATAGTCCTTTAAGTCTCCGTGTATGCACACCACCCCAACTTTCCGGCCCGTATACTGGGTGGGCTGTACCAGGGCAGCACTTACCAGGGTTACCAGGCTCCTGAGTCCAACAGCGCCACTGCCAGGTTATCCCCGACTTGCACCTGGCACAGATGACGACTGTCCATTGTCTCGGGGATGCCGGTCGCACACAGTCTCCGGGCATACATGGAAGCCCGGTACCCATAATTAGTCTCCATGGGTTCCCCCACTGTGGACAGTTGGCCCTTATGTGTCCAGGCTCCCGACACTGCCAGCAGACCACTGGGGACGGATCTGCAAGAGGTACATCCCGGGCGGGTTTGGCCGGCCGCCGGGACTGGGGTGGAGATTTCCGGGGTTTGACTGGCCCCCTCCCAAAAGAACCCCCTGCAGGTTTCTGGTGGCCTCATATCGTTCCACCAGGTCGACCATCTCAAGGGCATTGGTGGGGGATACCTGGCCGATCCAGTGTTGAAGGGGGTAAGGCAAGGCCCTCCAAAACATGTCAGCCAGCAGCCGGTCCAGCATAGCAGTCGGACTCAGAACCTCAGGCTGCAGCCATTTTTGCAACCTGTGCAGCAACTCATAGTACTGCGGCCTGGCGGGTTCAGCCACGTTAAAGTCCCACTGGTGGACACGCTGAGCCCGGACCAACACGTTTACCCCCAGTCTGGCCAGGATCTCCCCCTTCACCGTGGAATAGTCAGCAGCCTGGTCGTCTGCCAAATCAAAAAAAAACTTGCTGGGGTCCGGATGCCAGGAGCGGAGCAACCACTTCGGCCCACTGGTCACGGGGTAACTTTTCCCTCACGGCGACCTTCTCAAAGACCGCTAGGTATGTCTCCACGTCGTCTGCGGGGTCATCTTTGGGATCGCCGCACGGACCGCTTTCCGGGCATCATGGGCGTGGTGGGACGCTCCTGCCGCCTGTAATGCCATCACATGTTGTAGCAGTAACTGGTTGGTCTCCCGCTGCTGCACGTTAGCTTCTACGAGAGCCTTCACAGCAGCCTCCATGTTGCCAGAGATCACAGGCTGCAACTTTGCCGGCCTAATATAGGACATTCACTTTTGCTCAGCACAAAAACAAAGTTCGGCGTTCACGCCAGCCTCACTGCGCATGCCCGCATCCGACACCAAATGTGGGGAGTCGCTCTGGTAGACAGCGGTGCGGGTGCAGTTTAGAGGCAAAACAAGGAGTCCAGATTGTGCAACAAACAGTGTTTTATTCACACTTGCACACCATAAATGAAAACAGTCTCTTGGTGACAGTTCACACACAACGGAAATAACGTGGCAAAACAAAAACAGGCCAACACAGGTTCAGTCACCTGGGAGGTGTAGGTGCAGGTTCGCACCACGCTGTCGGCCCAGCCGCAGGAGAATCCAGCTTCAGGTAGCCAGGAACAAAACACCTCCTTGCTGAGCTCTTTCCTCCAGGACAGAGAACTCCCAGCCCTGTTAGCAGCTCCAGGATAATCACCCCTCAGACACAGCTGCTGGCTGTGTTTTATATCCAGCCCAAAACCAGGACTGGACCGTGGGGAGTAGGCACCCACCCTACACTTTACCTACTCCCAGTAAGAGCCGGCCCGGATTAGCTTTGCAGCCAAACTAAGTAACAAAGTCTAGCAGCATAAGCTGCTGCAGACAAAAAACCCGGCTCTCACCTCACCGAGGCCAGCAACCTCGGTGACACGTACCTGCCATCGCATATGATACCTTGCACCCTCTTACTATATATATATAGTATATATGTATAGTTCGGGATTCGAACCGAATTTTGGGGTGTTCGGGACACAAAGCCGTACCCATACATTTACGTAAAAGTTCGGGTTCAAGTTCGGTGTTCGGCAATTTCTATGGCGCTTTTTGAAAGCCTGCAAAGCAGCCAATCAACAAGCGTCATGCTACTATACCCAAGAGGCCATCACAGCCATGCCTACTATTGGCATGGCTGTGATTGGCCAAGTGCAGCATGTGACCCAGCCTCTATTTAAGCTTAAGTCAAGTAGCGCTGCCCGTCACTCTGCTCTGATTAGTGTAGGGATAGGATGCAGCTGCTGTGAGGGCGAGATTAGGCAAGGAACACTCAGCAAAACCACTTAATGAAGTGATCGATCTACAGCTGTGAATCATTCAACTTCTGTTAGTTCATTGCTCACTGGTTTTTAGGCTGCCCAGAGTGTTTTTCTGTCACTTTTTTCTGGGGTGATCAGCAGCCATTTTGTGATCTTTTGGTGCACCAGCACATGTTTTGAGCTGCCACCAATTTCAACAAACATTTTTGGGTTTAATAGTAGGCTTTTTTTTTTTTGCAATATCCTACATGAGGGGTTGTGCTAATTGTCAGTGTCACACCTTGAAAAACAGGATAGAAATTGATATATTTTTTTGAGGGGTGAAATTTATTTGCCAAAATACCAATCCCCTACATCTGGGGTTCCAGCTGTGGCTGTCCAAGTTAAATACTGTCCGTCAAAGGATAGATTTTTCTGGGGTGAAATTCAATTGCCAAAATACCAATCCCTAAATCAGTGGTTTAAGCTGTTGCTGGACAAGTGAAATACTGTCCGTCAAAGGAAAGATTTTTTTACTGGGGTGAAATTCAATTGCCAAAATAACAATCCCCTAAATCGGTGTTTCAGCTGTGGCTGGCCAAGTGTAATACTGGCCGTCAAAGGATAGATTTTTTTCTGAGGTGAAATTCAATTGCCAAAATACCAATCCCCTAAATCAGTGGTTTCAGCTGTTGCTGGACAAGTGAAATACTGTCCGTCAAAGGAAAGATTTTTTTTTACTGGGGTGAAATTTAATTGCCAAAATAGCAATCCCCTAAATATGGAATTCCAGCTGTGGCTGGCTAAGTTTATTACTGTCTGTCAAAGGATAGATTTTTTTCTGGGGTGAAATTCAATTGCTAAAATACCAATCCCCTAATTCAGTGGTTTCAGCTGTTGATGGCCAAGTGTAAAACTGTATATCAAAGGATAGATTTTTTTTCTGGGGTGAAATTCAATTGCCAAAATATCAATCCCCTTAATCTGGTGTTACAGCTGTGGTTGGCCAAGTGTGATACTATCCGTCAAAGGATAGATTTTTTTTACTGGGGTGAAATTCATTTGCAAAAATACCAATCCCCTACATCTGGGGTTCCAGCTGTGGCTGTCCAAGTGTAATACTGTCCGTCAAAGGATAGATTTTTTTCTGGAGTGAAATTCAATTGCCAAAATACCAATCCCCTAAATCGGTGTTTCAGTTGTGGATGGCCAGTGTAATACTGTCTGTCAAAGGATAGATTTTTTTCTGAGGTTAAATTCAATTGCCAAAATACCAATCCCCTAAATCTGGGGTTCCAGTTATGGCTGTCCAAGTATAATACTGTCCTTCAATTGGATAGATTATTTTCTGGCATGAATTTCAATTGCCAAAATACCAATCCCCTAAATCAGTGGATTCAGCTGTGGCTGGCCAAGTGTAATAATGTCCGTCAAAGTATAGATTTTTTTTTCTGGGTGAAGTTCATTTCCCAAAATACCAATCCCCTACATCTGGGGTTCCAGCTGTGGCTGTCCAAGTGTAACACTGGCCGTCAAAGGATAGATTTTTTTCAGGGTTGAAATTCAATTGCCAAAATACCAACCCCTTAAATCGGTGTTCCAGCTGTGGCTGGCCAAGTGTAATACTGTCCGTCAAAAGATAGTTTTTTTTTTTTCTGGGGTGAAATTCATTTCCCAAAATACAAATTCCCTACATCTGAGGTTCCAGCTGTGGCTGTGCAAGTGTAATACTGGCGGTCAATGGATAGATTTTTTTCTGGGGTTAAATTCAACTGCCAAAATACCAATCCCCTAAATCAGTGGTTTCAGTCAAAATAGCAATACCATAAATCTGGTGTCACAGCTGTGGATGGCAAAGTATAATAAGGTCCGCCAAAACATATATTTTGTTCCGGGTTGAAATTAAATTACCAAAATAGCAATACCATAAATCTAGTGTCACAGCTGTGGCTGGCAAAGAATAATATTGTCCGCCAAAACATATATTTTATTCTGGGGTGTAATTCAATTGCCAAAATAGCAATACCATAAATCTGGTGTCACAGCTGTGGCTGGCAAAGTATAATATTGTCCGCCAAAAAAATATATTTTGTTCTTGGGTGAAATTCAATTGCCAAAATAGCAATACCCTGAATCTGATGTCCCAGCTGTTGCAGGCCAAGTGTTAATCTGTCCGTGAAAGGGTATATTTTGTTCTGGGGTGAAATTCAATTGCCAAAATAGCAATACCCTGAATCTAGTGTTCCAGTAGTGGCTGGCAAAGTATAATATTGTCCGCCAAGACATATATTTTGTTCTGGGGTGAAATTCAATTGTCAAAATAGCAATACCCTGAATCTGGTGTCACAGCTGTGGCTGGAAAAGTATAATATTGTCCGCCAAAACATAAATTTTGTTCTGGGGTGAAATTCAATTACCAAAATAGCAATACCCTGAATCTGGTGTCCCAGCTGTTGCAGGCCAAGTGTTGATCTGTCCGTAAAAAGGGTATATTTTGTTCTGGGGTGAAATTCCATTTCCAAAATAGCAATACCATAAATCTGGTGTTCCAGTAGTGGCTGGAAAAGTATAATAGTGTCCGCAAAAACATATATTTTTTCTGGGGTGAAATTCAATTGCCAAGATACCAATCCTCTTAATCTGGTGTTATAGCTGTGGCTATCCAAGTGTAATACTGTCCGTCAAAGGATAGATTTTTTCCGTGGAGAAATTCAATTGCCAAAATACCAATCCACTAAATCTCGTGTTCTAGCTGTGGCTGTCCAAGTGTAATACTGCCCGTCAAAGGATAGATTTTTTTCTGGGGTAAAATTCAATTGCCAAAATAGCAATCCCTAAATCTGGTGTCCCAGCACTGGCTGGCAAACTATAATAGTGTCCGCCAAAACATATATTTTGTTCTGGAGTGAAATTCAATTGCCAAAATAGCAATACCCTGAATCTGGTGTCCCAGCTGTTGCAGGCCAAGTGTTAATCTGTCCGTAAAAGGGTATATTTTGTTCTGGGGTGAAATTCAATTGCCAAAATAGCAATACCCTGAATCTGGTGTCCCAGCTGTTGAAGGGCAAGTGTTAATCTGTCCGTAAAAGGGTATATTTTGTTCGGGGTAAAATTCAATTTCCAAAATAGCAATACCATAAATCTGGTGTTCCAGTAGTAGCTGGCAAAGTATAATAGTGTCTGCCAAAACATATATTTTGTTCTGGGGTGAAATTCAATTGCCAAAATAGCAATACCCTGAAACTGGTGTCCCAGCTGTTGCAGGCCAAGTGTTAATCTGTCCGAGAAAGGGTATATTTTGTTCTTGGGTGAAATTGAATTGCCAAAATAACAATACCCTGAATCTGGTGTTCCAGTAGTGGCTGGCAAAGTATAATATTGTCCGCCAAGACATATATTTTGTTCTGGGGTGAAATTCAATTGCCAAAATAGCAATACCCTGAATCTGGTGTCCCAGCTGTTGCAGGCCAAGTGTTAATCTGTCTGTAAAAGGGTATATTTTGTTCTGGGGTGAAATTCAATTTCCAAAATAGAAATACCATAAATCTGGTGTTCCAGTAGTGGCTGGAAAAGTATAATAGTGTCCGCCAAAACATGTATTTTTTCTGGGTGAAATTAAATTGCCAAAATACCAATCCCCTTAATCTGGTGTTACAGCTGTGGCTATCCAAGTGTAATACTGTCCGTCAAAGGATAGATTTTTTCTGGGGTGAAATTCTATTGCCAAAATACCAATCCCCTAAATCCTGATGTTCCAGCTGTGGCTGTCCAAGTGTAATACTGCCCGTCAAAGGATAGATTTTGTTCTGGGGTGAAATTCAATTGCCAAAATACCAATCCCCTAAATCTGGTGTCCCAGCACTGTCTGGCAAACTATAATAGTGTCCGCCAAAACATATATTTTGTTCTAGGGGAAATTCAATTGCGAAAATAGCAATACCCTGAATCTGGTGTCCCAGCTGTTGCAGGCCAAGTGTTAATCTGTCCGTAAAGGGTATATTTCATTCTGGGGTGAAATTCAATTGCCAAAATAGCAATACCATAAATCAGTGGTTTCAGCTGTGGCTGGCAAAGTATAATAGTGTCCGCCAAAACATATGTTTTGTTCTGGGGTGAAATTCAAATGCCAAAATAGCAATACCCTGAATCTGAGTGTCCCAGCTGTTGCAGGCCAAGTGTTAGTCTGTCCGTAAAAGGGTATATTTTGTTCTGGGGTGAAATTCAATTGCCAAAATAGCAATACCATAAATCAGTGGTTTCAGCTGTGGCTGGCAAAGTATAATAGAGTCATCCAAAACATATGTTTTGTTCTGGGAGTGAAATTCAAATGCCAAAATAGCAATACCCTGAATCTGGTGTCCCAGCTGTTGCAGGCCAAGTGTTAATCTGTCCGTAAAAGGGTATATTTCATTCTGGGGTGAAATTCAATTGCCAAAATAGCAATACCATAAAACAGTTATTTCAGCTGTGGCTGGCAAAGTAAAATAGTGTCCGCCAAAACATATATTTTGTTCTGGGGTGAAATTCAATTGCCAAAATAGCAATACCCTGAATCTGGTGTCCCAGCTGTTGAAGGGCAAGTGTTAATCTGTCCGTAAAGGGTATATTTTGTTCGGGGTAAAATTCAATTTCCAAAATAGCAATACCATAAATCTGGTGTTCCAGTAGTAGCTGGCAAAGTATAATAGTGTCTGCCAAAACATATATTTTGTTCTGGGGTGAAATTCAATTGCCAAAATAGCAATACCCTGAAACTGGTGTCCCAGCTGTTGCAGGCCAAGTGTTAATCTGTCCGAGAAAGGGTATATTTTGTTCTTGGGTGAAATTCAATTGCCAAAATAACAATACCCTGAATCTGGTGTTCCAGTAGTGGCTGGCAAAGTATAATATTGTCCGCCAAGACATATATTTTGTTCTGGGGTGAAATTCAATTGCCAAAATAGCAATACCCTGAATCTGGTGTCCCAGCTGTTGCAGGCCAAGTGTTAATCTGTCTGTAAAGGGTATATTTTGTTCTGGGGTGAAATTCAATTGCCAAAATAGCAATACCATAAATCAGTGGTTTCAGCTGTGGCTGGCAAAGTATAATAGAGTCATCCAAAACATATGTTTTGTTCTGGGGTGAAATTCAAATGCCAAAATAGCAATACCCTGAATCTGGTGTCCCAGCTGTTGCAGGCCAAGTGTTAATCTGTCCGTAAAGGGTATATTTCATTCTGGGGTGAAATTCAATTGCCAAAATAGCAATACCATAAAACAGTTATTTCAGCTGTGGCTGGCAAAGTAAAATAGTGTCCGCCAAAACATATATTTTGTTCTGGGGTGAAATTCAATTGCCAAAATAGCAATACCCTGAATCTGGTGTCCCAGCTGTTGAAGGGCAAGTGTTAATCTGTCCGTAAAAGGGTATATTTTGTTCTGGGGTAAAATTCAATTTCCAAAATAGCAATACCATAAATCTGGTGTTCCAGTAGTAGCTGGCAAAGTATAATAGTGTCTGCCAAAACATATATTTTGTTCTGGGGTGAAATTCAATTGCCAAAATAGCAATACCCTGAAACTGGTGTCCCAGCTGTTGCAGGCCAAGTGTTAATCTGTCCGAGAAAGGGTATATTTTGTTCTTGGGTGAAATTCAATTGCCAAAATAACAATACCCTGAATCTGGTGTTCCAGTAGTGGCTGGCAAAGTATAATATTGTCCGCCAAGACATATATTTTGTTCTGGGGTGAAATTCAATTGCCAAAATAGCAATACCCTGAATCTGGGTGTCCCAGCTGTTGCAGGCCAAGTGTTAATCTGTCTGTAAAAGGGTATATTTTGTTCTGGGGTGAAATTCAATTTCCAAAATAGAAATACCATAAATCTGGTGTTCCAGTAGTGGCTGGAAAAGTATAATAGTGTCCGCCAAAACATGTATTTTTTCTGGGTGAAATTAAATTGCCAAAATACCAATCCCTTAATCTGGTGTTACAGCTGTGGCTATCCAAGTGTAATACTGTCCGTCAAAGGATAGATTTTTTTCTGGGGTGAAATTCTATTGCCAAAATACCAATCCCCTAAATCTGATGTTCCAGCTGTGGCTGTCCAAGTGTAATACTGCCCGTCAAAGGATAGATTTTGTTCTGGGGTGAAATTCAATTGCCAAAATACCAATCCCCTAAATCTGGTGTCCCAGCACTGTCTGGCAAACTATAATAGTGTCCGCCAAAACATATATTTTGTTCTAGGGGAAATTCAATTGTGAAAATAGCAATACCCTGAATCTGGTGTCCCAGCTGTTGCAGGCCAAGTGTTAATTTGTCCGTAAAGGGTATATTTTGTTCTGGGGTGAAATTCAATTGCCAAAATAGCAATACCATAAATCAGTGGTTTCAGCTGTGGCTGGCAAAGTATAATAGTGTCCGCCAAAACATATGTTTTGTTCTGGGGTGAAATTCAAATTCCAAAATAGCAATACCCTGAATCTGGTGTCCCAGCTGTTGCAGGCCAAGTGTTAGTCTGTCCGTAAAAGGGTATATTTTGTTCTGGGGTGAAATTCAATTGCCAAAATAGCAATACCATAAATCAGTGGTTTCAGCTGTGGCTGGCAAAGTATAATAGAGTCATCCAAAACATATGTTTTGTTCTGGGGTGAAATTCAAATGCCAAAATAGCAATACCCTGAATCTGGTGTCCCAGCTGTTGCAGGCCAAGTGTTAATCTGTCCGTAAAGGGTATATTTCATTCTGGGGTGAAATTCAATTGCCAAAATAGCAATACCATAAATCAGTGGTTTCAGCTGTGGCTGGCAAAGTATAATAGTGTCCGCCAAAACATATGTTTTGTTCTGGGGTGAAATTCAAATTCCAAAATAGCAATACCCTGAATCTGGTGTCCCAGCTGTTGCAGGCCAAGTGTTAGTCTGTCCGTAAAAGGGTATATTTTGTTCTGGGGTGAAATTCAATTGCCAAAATAGCAATACCATAAATCTGTGGTTTCAGCTGTGGCTGGCAAAGTATAATAGAGTCATCCAAAACATATGTTTTGTTCTGGGGTGAAATTCAAATGCCAAAATAGCAATACCCTGAATCTGGTGTCCCAGCTGTTGCAGGCCAAGTGTTAATCTGTCCGTAAAAGGGTATATTTCATTCTGGGGTGAAATTCAATTGCCAAAATAGCAATACCATAAAACAGTTATTTCAGCTGTGGCTGGCAAAGTAAAATAGTGTCCGCCAAAACATATATTTTGTTCTGGGGTGAAATTCAATTGCCAAAATAGCAATACCCTGAATCTGGTGTCCCAGCTGTTGCAGGCCAAGTGTTAATCTGTCCGTAAAAGGGTATATTTTGTTCTGGGGTGAAATTCAATTGCCAAAATAGCAATACCTGAATCTGGTGTCCCAGCTGTTGAAGGCCAAGTGTTAATCTGTCCGTAAAAGGGTATATTTTGTTCGGGGTGAAATTCAATTTCCAAAATAGCAATACCATAAATCTGGTGTTCCAGTAGTGGCTGGCAAAGTATAATAGTGTCTCCCAAAACATATATTTTTTCTGGGGTGAAATTCAATTGCCAAAATACCAATCTCCTTAATCTGGTGTTACTGCTGTGGCTATCCAAGTGTAATACTGTCCGTCAAAGGATAGATTTTTCTGGGGAGAAATTCAATTGCCAATATACCAATCCCTAAATCTGGTGTTCTAGCTATCGCTGCCCAAGTGTAATACTGTCCGTCAAAGTATAGATTTTTCTGGGGTTAAATTTCAATTGCCAAAATACCAATCTCTACATCTGGTGTACCAGCTGTGGCTGTCCAAGTGTAATACTGGCCGTCAAAGGATAGATTTTTTCTGGGGTGAAATTCAATTGGCAAAATACCAATTCCCTAAATCAATGGTTTCAGCTGTTGGTGGCCATGTGTAATACTGTCCGTCAAAGGATAGATTTCTTTTTTGTGGGTAAATTCAATTGCCAAAATACCAATCCCCTAAATCTGGGGCTCCAGCTGTGGCTGTCCAACTGTAATACTGCCCGTCAAAAGATAGATTTTTCTGGGATGAATTTCAATTGCCAAAATACCAATCCCCTAAATCAGTGGTTTCAGCTGTTGCTGGCCAAGTGTAATACTGTCCGTCAAAGGATAGATTTTGTTTCTGGGGTGAAATTCAATTGCCAAAATACCAATACCCTAAATCTGGTGTTCTAGCTGTGGCTCTCCAAGTGAAATACTGCCCGTCAAAGGATAGATATTTTCTGGGGTGAAGATTAATTGCCAAAATACCAATCCCCTAAATCAGTGGTTTCAGCTGTGGCTGGCTAAGCTTAATACTGTCCGTGAAAGGATAGATTTTTTTCTGGGGTGAAATTCAATTGCCAAAATACCAATCCCTAAATCTGGGGTTCCAGCTTTGGCTGTCCAACTGTAATACTGCCCGTCAAAGGATAGATTTTTTTATGGGATGAATTTCAATTGTCAAAATACCAATCCTCTAAATCAGTGGTTTCAGCTGTTGCTGGCCAAGTGTAATACTGTCCGTCAAAGGATAGATTTTGTTTCTGGGTGAAATTCAATTGGCAAAATACCAATACCCTAAATCTGGTGTTCCAGCTGTGGCTGTCCAAGTGTAATACTGCCGGTCAAAGGATAGATTTTTTCTGGGGTGAAGATTAATTGCCAAAATACCAATCCCCTAAATCAGTGGTTTCAGCTGTTGCTGACCAAGTGCAATACTGTCCGTCAAAGGATAGATTTTTTCTGGGGTGAAATTCAATTGCCAAAATACCTATCCCTAATTCTGGGGTTCCAGCTGTGGCTGGCTACGTGTAATACTGTACGTCAAAGGATATATTTTTCTTCTGGGATGAAAATCAATTGCTAAAATACCAATCTCCTAAATCTGGGGTTCCAGCTATTGCTGTCCAAGTGTAATACTGTCCGTCAAAGGATAGATTTTGTTCTGGGATTAATTTCAATTGCCAAAATACCAATTCCCTAAATCAATGGTTTTAGCTGTTGCTGGCCAAGTGTAATGCTGTCCGTCAAAGGATAGATTTTTTTGAGGGGTGAAATTCAATTGCCAAGATACCAATCCCCTACATCTGGGGTTCCAGCTGTTGCTGTCAAAGTTTAATACTGTCCGTCAAAGGATAGATTTTTTCTGGGGTGAAATTCAATTGCCAAGATACCAATCCCCTACATCTGGGGTTCCAGCTGTTGCTGTCAAAGTTTAATACTGTCCGTCAAAGGATAGATTTTTTCTGGGGTGAAATTCAATTGCCAAAATACCAAACCCCTAAATCAGTGGTTTCAGCTGTTGCTGGACAAGTGTAATACTGTCTGTCAAAGGATAGATTTATTTTCTGGGGTGAAATTCAATTGCCAAAATACCAATCCCCTTAATCTAGTCCGTCAAAGGATAGATTGTTTTTCCGTGGTTAAATAAAATCCCTGAAATAGAAATCCTAAACATCTGTGACATTGCCGTTCTGCCACAGCTACACGTCCTAGTGAACCAACTACCTCAGATCCCAGTAGCCACCAGAATAAACAGCGATATTTGGTCGGGCCTAATGCTGTTCTATGTATGGTAAGGCCTGAGCAAGTACAGGCGCTAGTCGATTGGGTAGCCGACAGTGGATCCAGCAGGTACACATTATCTCACACCCAGTCTTCTGCAGAAAGCGCACAGGTGGTACCTGAAAACCAAGCCCATCAGTCTGTCACATCACCCCCATGCATATCAGGGAACTAGTCTGAGCCTCAAGTTATGCAGCAGTCTATTATGCTGTTTGAAGAATCTGCTGGCAGGGTTTCCCAAGGGCATCCACTCTAGCCCTTCCACAGTGGTGGAAGACATAGAATGCACTGATGCACAACCACTTATGTTTCCTGATGAGAACAGGGGAATACCACCTCAGCAGAGTCAGAACGTCTCATATGAAGGCGAAAAACAGGTGCCAACTGCTGCGTCTTTCTGCAGTGTGCAGACCGAACAGGAGGTCAGGGAGGAAGACTGTGTGGAAGATGATGCAGGGGACGATGAGGTCCTAGATCCCACATGGAATGAAGGTCGTGCCACTGACTTTCAGAGTTCAGAGGAAGAGGCAGTGGTGAGACCGAGCCAACAGCGTAGCAAAAGAGGAAGCAGGGTGCAAAGGTAGAACAGCCGTCGCCAAGAGAGTTCGCCTGCTACTGGCCACCGCCACCAGGGACCGAGCACACCAAAGGCAGCTTCAAGGAGTTCCCTAGCATGGCACTTCTTCACAAAATGTGCTGATGACAAGACCCGAGTGGTTTGCACGCTGTACCATCAGAGCCTGAAGCGAGGCATTAACGTTCTGAACCTTAGCACCACCTGCATGACAAGGCATCTTCATGCGAGACACGGGCTGCAGTGGAGCAATCACCTTCAAATCCAAGAAAGGGCTCAGGCCCCTCCTGCTCCCTCTTCTGCTGCTGCCCCGGCCTCTTCCTCTGCCTCTGGAGGAACGTTGGCACCTACTGCCCAGCAAACAAAGGATGTTCCACCAACACCACCACTTCCGTCACCAAGCATCTCCACCATGTCAAACGGCAGCGTTCAGCTCTCCATCTCACAAACCTTGGAGAGAAAGATTAAATTCCCACCTAGCCACCCTTGATCTCTGGCCCTGAATGCCAGCATTTCTAAACCACTAGCCTTTGAAATGCTGTAATTCAGGATCGGTGGGCACGGACAGCTTCAAACAGCCGATGGCAGTGGCTTACCCATAGTCTCCAAGAGACCAGTGCCTTCCCTGCACAACAAAGAATTGGATAAAATCAAGTGTGCACTGTGCAACGCCATCTGTGGAAAGGTCCACCTAACCACAGATACTTGGACCAGTAAGCACGGCCAGGGAAGCTATATCTCCCTAATTGCAAACTGGGTGAATGCAGTGGCTGCTGGGCACCAGACGGAGAGCTGTTTGGCACAAGTCCTTCCGCCGCCAAGGATCGCAGGGCATCATTCTTTGCCTCCTGTTGCCTCCTCCTCCTACTCGGCTTCCTCATCCTCTTCTTCTACCTGCTCATACGGTCAGCCACAGACCTTCACTGCCAACTTCAGCACAGCCCAGGGTAAGCGTCAGCAGCCCGTTCTGAAACTCATGTTTTTGGGGACATGCCCCACACCGCACAGGAGTTGTGGCGGGGTATAGAACAACAGACTGATGAGTGTTTGCTGCCGGTGAGCCTCAAGCCCGGCCTGGTGGTGTGTGATAATAGGCGAAATTTCGTTGCAGCTCTTGGACTAGCCGATTTGACGCACATCCCTTGCCTGGCGCATGTGCTGAATTTGGTGGTGCAGAAATTCATTCACAACTACCCCGACATGTCAGAGTCTGTGCGTGCTTCCGGCATTCTCATCCTGCAGCTGCTCGCCTGTCTGTGCTACAGCGTAACTCGGCCTTCCCGCTCACCGCCTCATATGCGACGTGCCCACCAGGTGGAACTCCACCTTGCAAATGCTGAAGAGACTGTGCGAGCAACAGCAGGCCATAGTGGAGTTTCAGCTGCAGCACGCACGGGTCAGTCGCACTGCGAACAGCACCACTTCACCACCAATGACTGGGCCTCCATGCGAGACCTGTGTGCCCTGTTGCGCTGTTTCGAGTACTCCACCAACATGGCCAATGACAATGACGCCATTATCAGCGTTCCTATACCACTTCTATGTCTCCTTGAGAAAACACTTAGGGTCATAATGGAAGAGTATGTGGCCCAGGAGGAGGAGGAAGAGGAGTAATTTCTAACACTTTCAGGCCAGTCTTTTAGAAGTGGCTCAGAGGGAGGATTTTTGCAACAGCAGAGGCCAGGTACAAATTTGGCCAGCCAAAGCCCACTACTGGAGGATGAGGAGGACGAGGATGAGGAAGAGGTGGAGGAGGATGAGGATGAAGCATGTTAACAGCGGGGTGGGATCCAACGCAGTTCGGGCCCATCACTGGTGCGTGGCTGGGGGAAACGAAGGAAGATGATGATACGCCTCCCAAAGAGGACAGCTTGTCCTTACCTCTGGAAGCCTGGTACACATGAGCAACTACATGCTGCAGTGCCTGCGCAATGACAGCAGAGTTGAACACATTTTAACATGTGTTGACTAATGGGTGGCCACCCTGCTGGATCCCCGGTACAAAGACAACATGCCCACCTTAATTCACTCACTGGAGCGTGATAGGAAAATGCGCGAGTAGAAGCGCACGGTGGTAGACGAGCTCCTGAGAGCATTCCCAACTGACACGAAGGGTTAAGTGGAAGCAAAGGCCAAGGCAGAGGAAGAGCAAGAGGTCGCCAACGCAGCTGTGTCACGGTCAGCTCCTCTGAAGGCAAGGTTTGCATGGTCGAGATGTGGAAAAGTTTTGTCACCGCACCACAGCTAACTGCACCATCAGCTGATACGGAACGTGTTAGCAGGGGGCAGCATTTCAACAACATGGTGGAACAGTACTTGTGCACACGCCTCCACATACTGACTGATGGTTCGGCCCCATTCAACTTCTGGGTCTCCAAATTGTCCACATGGCCAGAGCTAGCCATTTATGCCTTGGAGGTGCAGGCCTGCCCTGCGGCCAGTGTATTGTCTGAACATGTATTTAGCACGGCAGGGGCGTCATTACAGACAAAAGCAGCCGCCTGTTCACAACCAACGTGGACAAGCTGACGTTCATAAAAATGAACCAGGCATGGATCCCACAGGACCTGTCCATCCCTTGTGCAGAATAGACATTTATAACTGCCTCACCCTCAACCATACATTCTTGTACTCCAGGGCACTTCTCTATTGAATCTTCTATTTTTAATTGTACCATTATATTGGGGAAACACCAATTTGAATGAACCTCTCCTCTGTCTGGGTGCCAAGGGCTTACAATTCAGCTAATCGCCTGCTGCTTTTGCACGTGACATTAACCTCTTTTTGCTGTCAAATGACCTCTCCTCTGTCTGGAGTGTCAGGGGCCTAAATTACTAAAAGTGGCCTGTTCCATTGTGGGTAACATGATCTCTGTTTTGCTGCTATGGGACCTCTCTCCTCTGTCTGGGTGCTGGGGCCTAAATCACTGAAAGTGGCCTGTTCCATTGGTGGGTAACATAATGCCTCTTTTGCTGCTATAGGACCTCTCTCATCTACCTGGGTGCTGGGGCCAAATTTATTGAAAGTGGCCTGTTCCATTGGTGGGTAACATGATGCCTGTTTTGCTGCTATGGGACCTCTCTCCTCTGTCTGGGTGCTGGGGCCTAAATAACTGAAAGTGGCCTGTTCCATTGGTGGGTGACATGAAGCCTGATTTTTTCTATGGGACCCCTCTCCTCTGTCTGGGTGCTGGGGCCTAAATAACTGAAAGCGGCCTGTTCCATTGGTGGGTAACATGATGCCTGTTTTGCTGCTATAGGACCTCTCTCCTCTGTCTGGGTGCTGGGGCCTAAATTACTGAAAGTGGCCTGTTCCATTGGTGGGTAACATGATGCCTGTTTTGCTGCTATGGGACCTCTCTCCTCTGTTTGGGTGCTGGGGCTTAAATTACTGGAAGTGGCCTGTTCCAATGGTGGGTAACATGATGTCTTTTTTGCTGCTATGGGACCTTGCTCCTCTGTCTGGGTGCCAGGGGCTTACATTTCAGATAATCGCCTGTTGCTTTGGTGGGTGACATTATCCTCTTTTTGATGTCGAATGACCTCTACTCTGCCTGGTTGTCAGGGGGCTATATTTTGTTTAGTTGATTGCTGTCTTGGTGGGAGTCATTAAACTTTTTTTACTGTCAAATGACTGCCCCATTGTGTGGGTGTCAGGGGCCTATATGTCTTTTAATCATTTGTTGTCTTGGTGGCAGATATTAAACTCTTTTTACTGTCAAATGAACGCCCCATTGTGTGGGTGTCAGAGGCCTATATTTTGTCTACTTACTTGCTGTCTTGATGGGAGACATTTAATTATTTTTACTGTCAAATGACTGCCCCATTGTGTGGGTGTCAGGGGCCTATATGTCGTTTAATCATTTGTTGTCTTGGTGGGAGAGATGAAACTCTTTTTACTGTCAAATGAACGCCCCATTGTGTGGGTGTCAGGGGCCTATATATCGTTTAATCATTTTTTGCTTTGTTGGGTGACATTATCCTCTTTGTACTGTCAAATGCCACCCCATTGTCTGGTTGTCAGGGGCCTATATTTCGTTTCATCGCTTGCTGAATTTGTGGGAGATATTCAACTCTTTATACTGTCAAATGACCTCTACATTGTCTGGTTGTCAGGGGCCTATATTTTGTTTAATTGCTTGCTGCATTGGTGGGAGACATTAAACTCTTTTTACTGTCAAATGACCGCCCCATTGTGTGGGTGTCAGGGGCCTATATTTCATTTAATTGCTTGCTGTCTTGGTGGGAGACATTAAACTCTTTTTACTGTCAAATGACCTCTCCTCTGTCTGGGTGTCAGTGGCCTAGATAAATGATAATGGCCTGTTTAATTGCAGGTTGACCTAAGGCCTGTGTTGCTGTTACGGGACCACTCTCCTCTTTGCGGGTGCCATGGTCCTCCTGAATTAGTAAATAAGGCCTGTGGCACTGCTGGGTGAAATCAATACTGAATTGGCATGATTGTAACTCTCCTCTTTATGTATGACATGGGTCTGAATCTGTGAATGAGGGCTGTGGCATTGCTGGGTGAAATCAATACTGTCTTGACGTGATTTTAACTCTCCTCTTTGTGGTTCCCGTGGACCTGAATGTTTGAATAAGGCCTGTGGCCCTGTAGGCAAACATGATTCCTTCTTGGCTGTGATGACAACTTCAATTCCCATGTATGGTTGTCTTACGCCTCTGAGTCTGTGAGTGACTCTAGTGATGAGCGGCAGGGGCAATATTTGGCGAATATTTGGGCAAATATTAATCATGAAGTTGCTAATTTGAGAATTCACGATTATTTTCTTGATTGCGAAAATCAGCAATGTAATATGAAGGCGTGGGTCTCCTTTGCTACATTTTTCAAGCTGCGATAAGTTTCCTGGAGACTGGAGAAAATGGTTGGCACAGCAGAACATTACAATAGCTTTATATGCAGATAGAGTGCTCCAATATATTCGCGATTAGTGCAAATCGACAATTAATGATGCGCATATTTTGGCTCAATACGTGCAACTTCATATTTTAGAAGTTCTGACTACATATTACTGATTGGTGCACTAAGTATTGTTTTGAACTTGTGACATCACAGCACTATGTCTGTAGCATGTATGTATGGACAGCAGAACCTTTCACACTACCTAACACCCTGGAACTGGAACCTATCAGCTACACTATATCACAATCTAACCTACACTGACTATCTCCCACTAACTATCTGTATTAAATATATATATAAGCTAACTAACTATCTAATGTAATGTGATACAGCAAAGCACAGAGCACAGCAATGACACTGCTGTCTCTCTCAGAACTGCAAAAACTGCAGAACGTGGCTGCTGGGGAGGTTCTTATATAGTAAGGGGTAGGCAACTTTCCTATTGGTTGCTAGGGATGTTGCTAAGCTCAGACAAAGACATTGCTGCCTTCTCATTGGCACACAAGCAAGAAACAGGGAGAGATCATGGGTTCAGATGAAAAAAATCTAGAATATTTTTCGATATTTGCACTATATTCTAAATCTTCGCGAATTCTCAAAGTGGCGATATTCACGATAAAAATTTGTGTTTCGAATATTCGCGCTCAACACCAATGATCATATGGCAGCCATGCCTGTGTTGCAAACCATGGCACTGGCTGTGTGCACTTTAGATCATGTTGCAGACCCACTGACTTCAATGAGTCCACGATCTGCAAGCTGTAGTAAAGCATAGGGCATGTCCTATCTTTTGTGGTGCAGAGACATGGACATTGAAGCCCATAGAAGGGCTTCTGTGTGTTTCCATGGGCTCCCGGGTCCAGTCCTCTATTCTATCTTTGGTCATGTCTTACGGACCCATGCAAGTAATTGGGTGCTCAACGTGATGCGGAGTTCATGTGGTAAGTGCCCCTGTTTTGCAGATCTGCAGTTTTCTCTCCATAACATGGGCATGGTGGCCTGAAAGTCATGTGCAGGAGGCCAAATTTTCAGTTCTCTTAGTTCATAAACTTCATTAAATAACTCTTCTTAACTATATGAATAACACTAATTTATACATATCCCAACTTAATATTGTGCCCATTAAATAGTAGTGCACATAAAGTGTAAGATGATAACACGAAAAGACGTAAAAATAAGAAAGAGGCACTTTATAATGAATAGCAGGTTTATTAAAATTCAAAATCATTCTTTGATCATCTATATGAATACAATAACTTGGTCAAACTTGATTAGTTCACTTTGACTGATGGCTTCAAATATGATGGCTCTGTAATAATAATAATAATAATAATAATAATAATAAATGACAAAAACATTTATTCTTCAAATTGATTCATATAATAAGCAGAAAATCTCATAATCTTATTATAGGACTTTTCTTACTATAAAGCTAAATGCACATAGTAGTATTACGGATTAATACAATCTACAAGAAGCCATAATGTAACACTAATAGAAGTATACATGGTCATATTAAACATATGAATGCTTTCAAGGGAGGTTTTCTTTCAGATGTCATAGTATGAATATATTCTCATCTAGAAGCATTGTTTTTGTTGGTTCTCTCAGGTCTACACTCTCTAATGGAAAGTATCATACATAAATAATATGCCAGTGATCATAAAATAATGTAGAATATGTTGGTGCTATATTTATTACTGCATGATATGATATAACAGTAGATGTTTATACACTATGAATTTAAAAATATAATATATCACTTACATTAGTATTGTTTCCTCAGCCTATTACTGGAAGGCCTTTCAAAATATTGCTTGCTCCACCCAAGCCAGCCTAATGGAAATAACATGGTGCAAAGAGAGATATGCACATATTTTAGAAATTGTAAAAAAATAAAAATCAATAATTGATGGCTTGATAAGGGCTCCAATGTGAGAGCTGAAACGTCGCGGTTTTTAGGTTAATAAACCACCTTTTTCTCACACTATTTGAGTGCTGCCTGCCTTTTGCATTTTCTACCATTTTGATCTTGGTCTGAGGTCTTTTTTGGGAGGTATTGCACCAAGCATACAGATAGTGTGCTGCTCTTCATTTTCTTTATATATATATATATATATATATATATATATATTTATACAGAGAGAGAGAGAGAGAAACACTGCACTGATGTGTGAATAAAGAACATCACCTCTTCTGCACTATTTTGGTGTGCTGCTCTACTTTTTTGACTATATATATATTAAAATGTTAAAAGAATACCATAATGCATGTAATAACATTACATATATTACATTTATAATAAAAAGGAATATGCAAAAGACATGTCTTACCAGTGACTCGCTCAAGCTTTTAAGTGTTTCTCCCTATAACATATGTGCATAATACAGAAATACATTTAACTGGTTATAAAAAAAAAATGACAAGTTATGTATTTTTTTTCTTTTCTTTTTTTTTTTTTTTGTAAATCTTACCAATAATTCACATGCAACATTCATGACCAAATCGTTTACTCCAAGACTCTCCTAAAAGTCAGTGGAAAAATATTTAGATGCATAGCATGTGTAGGATACATTTACCTTTTATGATAAAATTTGTAAAAATATTAACCAGCTTTCTCTCTATTTAATATAAATAATGTCTCAGGACACATTTACTAATTTACCTATGTGCATCTTTTTAAATTTACTAATTTCATCAATACTGGACTTTAAATATATTAATATTCCGTTTGATTTGACTTTCAATACATTTCTCATTGCTTGAAATCCTATGGAAATTTCTGGTTCTTGGCAAAATAATCCCTATCCACCAGGAAAAATATAGCTAACCATTCTGTGATAGAAAATTATTTTATATAAATCTACCAAATCTGAAATCTAGAATGACAATTTTATATAATATAAATAATATATATTATAAATTCTTACAATGTAAATAAAACACTTACAACTAATTTTAGGAGCTCCATCCCAAGTTTTTCAGCTACCTCTCCAACTTTGTCTCCAACTTTTTCCTGTAAACCAATCCAACAAAGCAATCATAATTGAGTTATATATATATATATATATATATATATATATACATTTATAGATATATAGTAGTTTAAAAGATAATTACCAGGAAATTTTTAGTGCTCAGGATTTGATCTACTGTACAACCTGCATCTTTCTGGATAAAATATAAAGCAAATATTGCAATATGATGTAATATAATGTATGCATTACGAAATTCAACTTCATTATGATCATTTCCTTGTTATATGTATGACCATCTTGTTTACAAAGCATTAGCTTCTAAACAATTCCATATGGTATGTATCACTGAGCAGGTCAGAGACTGTGCGTTTATCAACTGGCACAAAATTTAGCTTTTCAACACCATTTTGTCTTAATGTCTTTTGTTTTGAAATGCACATTGAATTAATATATTAATTAAAAACATTTTAAATGTTGAAATATTTACCAACGCCACATGCAATTTCTCTAAGAACTCTTTGTACAGCTCCTTATTATTTTCTTTCTGTAATATAAATAAAACAATTATAAATAAAGAAATTGTATGTGTGTATATGTGTATGTGTATATATATATATATATATATATATATATACATGCATATATACTGGAACACTAAACATACAGAAATCTGACAGATCTCATCAAAGTCAATGTGGTCCATAAATATTTATCACTTGTCATTTAAAACATGTCAGATGACAATGCTATATTATGAACTAGTAATTGAAATGTAAATAGAATGGATCACCTGACTAATATAGATATAGAATTATCTAAGAAATAATATGCTTAGCTACTGCACCTATCTGGAACCTATAGATACAAAATTTAAAATTTGTACAATAATGGTGAAGTACTCCTTGTGGTTACTGAGGAGAGGACCAGGAGCCCTGAAACGTGTACAGCCTAGCCTTAAAGTGGGTATTTGAACAAACACTATATTCGTGCAAACTCCTTTCATCATATTATTGTTTTTGCCTATTGGAGGGTGAATTGTCTAACATATCAGCAGTAAAGACAAGCATTTGAATGGCAATAAAGCTGTACCACTAAACAACAGTCATAACATTTAGTTACTTCAGCCCTTCTTGTTCTATAATAAAATATAATACCATATAATAATTATTATAATAATAATTATAATACTAATAATAATAGCTACTGGGCCCGCAGCATACTTTTGGCAAGGAGTTAACCACTCGTGCAAATAAGATTTTTATATTTTATTGTTATGACTACCTGATAGTTTTGGGTTGTATGTTATTTTTAGAGATGAGCGAACTTTAAAAAAGTCCGGTGTTCGAGCGTTCGGGTTGTGGTAAGTCGCGCATCCCGTTATGGATTCCACTATAGCGGCATATGGAATCCATAGGGCGGCTGCCACCAACCCGAACTGTTGAACAGCCGAAGGACCTGGGGTGACGTCACTGTCATGTGATCAGTGCAGGGTGTGGCTCAGCACTGGATTTAAACTAACCAGAACAACATAGGTTAATTCTATACATGTATACATACCTTTCCTGTCATGTACAAACACAGTAACTCTTGGAGTTTCTTCAGCGTCTCAGGAACATCAACCTATTAATAATACAGTTAATATCTTAAAATTTTATAAAAATATGTCTTAATTAAGGGCAACTGTCAGTGTATTTGTACCTATGAAACTGGCTGACCTGTTGCATGTGCATCTGTGTTGGTCCCATGTTCATATCTACCCACATTGCTAAGAAAAATGAAGTTTCAGTATATGCAAATGAGCCTCTAAGAGCTATGGGCTCAGCTCTCTGCTATGACAATGCCCAAATTACATCTATAGGCTAATTTGCATATATTAAAACATCATTTTTCTCAGTAATGCAGGCATATCTGAACATAGGACCAACACAGATGCCTTCAGCTGCCAAGTGCACATATAACAGTTCAGCCAGTTTCATAGGTACGAATCTGCAAAAGAAGCCTTTAATTATGGTAAAGTACAGATAAGAACTGTAGTAAATTGTGTCTGCAGCACTCTTTACAAATTAATTAGCAAGACTAACAATGTCACCCGACTATTAACCTGGGCGTGCATTAGACGGCGCTGTCGAATATGTACTAATGAAGGACTAACACTACTTACAATAAGGATGAAAGGAGCTATATGCAATTTAAATATGGACTAAGATAACATTGAAGCTCAAAATAGACATCGGACATAACATTACATCGTCTGTAAGGATAAAAAAGACGATATTTCTCTCCTCAAAGTGAAATTAACGCTTGAGGCCACCAAGTGACATCGGGTGGTGGTGTCAGATATTGGGCAGTATTGTCAATTTGTATATTTTAAATAGTATTGTTTTTAAGATTTTTTTGTTTGAGATATTTTGAAAAAATATTCTGTTAAATACAAATGGAGTGATCTGTGCAACCCCAAATATTGAGTGCCAACCAGCTAATATTATAATAATAATAATAATAATAATTATTATTATTATTATTATTATATAATAAACTTTAATAGACATAGGGGTGTGTTTACTAGAGAGTGCACCAGTACCATGCTGGAAGGAGGTTTGAGCCACTGGAAAATATATATATTTGTACCTTTTTATGACTACAAATCTTTTAAGAGAAATATATATTTACATATTCTTTTCATTAATAAGGGAATTCTATATAATTTATAACATAAATATTACTGGGAGACCATCTGATAAAAATCTATATCCATCTTGACTATTTTCAAGACTTTTCATCAACACAATCACACGTCATGTGGTTTGGGAGCAGTGGGGTTCCACTTGACAAATGTCCACAGATCTAACATCTAATATACAATAAATAAGTGATGAATGTATGAATGTTCATGGCTAGAATACCTTTAGAATTTTAAACACTTACAAACACAGAAATGCAACAGCACTCTGCAACCAGCACTCTGCCCTGACTCTATGCTAGAAGTTAACAAAGGCATCAGTGTACATTTTGATCAAAAGTAATAAGCCACTCGCTGCACCAAGGCCGCCTCTATGAGTGGTGCTAATGCTAAATCCTACCTGTTATGGTCCATGACAGCCACATAAAATCCATGGCACATAACAGGTAGGATTTAGCGTTAGGACCACTCATCGAGGCGCTCTTAACGTGGCAAGTGGCTTATTACTTTTTGATCAAAATGTACACTGACGCCTCTGTTAACTTCTAGCATAGAGGCAGGGCAGAGTGCTGGTTACAGAGTGCTGTTGCATTTCTATGTTTGTATGTAGATTTTGCCATGGCTACGTGCACCTGCATACAGGGACTTGCTGACTGACCCCCTTTTTTCTGTGCAATTTTAAACACTTATTCATGTTCTTAAAGGATCTCAGGTCACAATATTGTAAACTTTAGATCTGAAATCATTTAGCATGCTTTGGTGGTTCATTGTCTGTTTAGAGCTTACCCTGATGATTTCAATTATGAAGTGTCACCTCTGCACTTGAAACTAGACTAGACTAAAACCATGAAAGATAACTCTCTAATTTCTTGAATAATGGCAGTCAGCTGAATTTTCGGTCTAATAAGAAATAAATATACTTACAAAGCTAATGTCTAGGCTGATAAATCTGCATAATTGCATGATCTTAGCAGAGGTGATAGTTGCATTTATATGCTGCAATTATATTTTCTATATAGTGACAAACAATCTATTCTACATACAGATTCATTGTTTGCCAGAAGCACATCCCTGGTTACACTGGGCAATAAGTTGCCAGCAAATTATGATTTTATGTGCCACATAAATGATGCAATCACTAGTGATGAGCGGCAGGGGCAATATTCGAATTTACGATATTTCATGAATATTTGGTAGAATATTTGTCATATATTCGCAAATTCGCGTTTATTTTCTTGATTGAGAAAATCGGCAATGTAATATGTGTATAATGCGCACAATACAGGCATGGGTCACTATAGCTACATTTTTCAAGCTGCTAAAAGGTTCCTGAGACTGGAGAAAATGGTTGGCACGGCAGAACATTACAATATCTTTATATGCAGATAGAGTGCTCCAATATATTCGCAATTGTGCAAATCGGCAATTAATGATGCGCATATTTTTGTGCAATACGTGCAACTTCACATTTTAGCAGGTCTGACTACATATTAGTGATTGGTGCACTAAGTATTGTTGTGAACTTGTGACATCACAGCACTATGTATGTATGTATGTATGTAGAATACATACAAACATACAGCACTATGTATGTAGTATGTATGTTTGGACAGTAGAACCTATCACACTACCTAACACCCGCACAGCTACACTATATCACAATCTAACCTACACTGACTATCTCCCACTAACTATCTGTATTTTATATATAAGCTAACTGACTAACTATCTAATATAATGACACAGCAAAGCACAGAGCACAGCAATTACACTGCTGTCTCTCTCAGAACTGTAATAAACTGTAGAAAATGGCTCTGGGGAGGTTCTTATATACTAAAGGGGTAGGCAACTTTCCTATTGGTTGCTAGGGATGTTGCCAAGCTCAGCCAAAAGCATTGCAGCCTTCTCATTGACCCACAAGCAAAAGGAGGTTACTAATGAAAAAAATTGTAGAATATTCGGCAATATGAATATATGTCACTATTTTCTAAATATTCACGATTTCTCGAAGTTGCGATATTCGTGAGTAAAATTTGCGATTCGAATATTTGCACTCAACACTAGCAATCACCTGATGAATGAGCATTTGCTCGGTCATCAGGTGATCAGTGGCACATTTACACAGGGCAACTAAAGGGAGTGACCATTCGTTGAACACTCATTCATGATAGTTGCATATTAGCATATTTTAGTTTCTTTTTACCTTAAGTAGCTTTTCAAGGCAGTCCTTTGGGAGGGTGGGTACATCTGCACAAAGACAATATAATGTTATACAGTGAACAACTAACTAAAATATCAAAATGGATTACATAATTTCAGAAATAAAATTAACGTATGTGAAAGCACTGTTATCAGTCATCATTTTAGTGTATGAGAAAGATTCTGCTGTCTTCATATACAGTATCTTAATAAATGTTAACCATATGCCTTAAAAGGAAAAAAAGAAGCTTGTAGTAAATGTGAAATAACCACTCACCTGGATGAAATCTGCCAGTAGCAATTGAGTTTGTATTTCCAAATCCTGTACAATGTATGAAAGGAATAAAAATATTTGTTAGAAATTGACCTTATAAACAAATACATCAGCTCCTGAACTACATTGTATCTATACAGTAAATATGCACATCAGTTTTCAGTAATTGAGTAAATTTAGAGATTCTGCAGTAGTTTGTACTACATAATGGTAAAGATTCAGATTATAATAGTTCAACAACATATCATATTTGAGAATCATCGATATGACAAAGAACTCATGTATATAAACCTACCAAAGTAGCAGTTTATAGCTACAAAGAGAAAAGCAATTGCAGCCTTCATGATGGGAGATGAATGAAACTTGCTATTTGGAAAGCTATGAAGATCTGTCACTGGTCTGTAAAACCAACTCTAAGACTATTGTATTTATACCTTAGAATGGTGTGTTTGTCAGCACCTCAATGATATTAAATATGACCTGAAGGTTGTGAAATGTTCTACTCTGTCATATGTTTGTGATTTCAGAGCCTCTCAAATAGCCTCTCAATAAACCCACAAATTATACATTATGATGACAAGAGAGTGTTCCAGATTAACTTCTCTCAAATATTTAGCTTTCATACCTGTCAAATGTTATCACTATTTGTATTTTTAAGAGGAAGCGATTGGTAAATATTACTGGAATATGAGCAATATCCTTTTATGTACCTGTTCCCCAAATTGTTCCTTTTAAAAGTGGTAGCAAATCATCTTTTGATCAATCACCTGTCTCAAGAGGTCTAGAATAGAGAATAAGTGAATCTATTCTAAACTAGTTCGATTTGTTACGAATTTCACAAAAATTAACCTGCCAAATGAAGCCAACTTCTCCTGTTCAACTGTTCAGAGGAAACTGAGAGAATCATATTTTTATGGTTGAATTGCTCTAAAGAAGTCACTACTAAGGAACAGAAACAAGAAGAAGAGAATTTCTTGGGCCAAAAAACATTAAAAATGGACGATAGACCAGTGGGAATAAATACTTTGTTTTCATGAGTCAAAATTTAAGATGCTTTCTTATAATTGTAATAGAGATGGACTTGTGGTTCTCCCAGTGGTAGTTTCGCGGCGAACTTTGCGCGTTCGTGATTCGCCGAACATGCAAACATATGGCGATGTCTGCCGGCGCCATATTCTTTTACTTTGTGCCGTACTTTGACCCATGACACATCCATCAGGTGGGACAAGACAGCCAATTGAGACGTTTCAGCACATTGAAACACCACCACCCTATAACAGAACCCGATCTGGCCATTTTACATTCTGTGTTTTGCCAGTGTAGGGAGAGGTTGATTTGTGGAGCAGGGACAGGCTGTTAAGGACACCAAACGCTAGCTAATAGGGCCACAAAAGTTCTTTAAGGTGGCATAGGTGTGCTATCGATAAGTGTAATATACTGAGTAGTGTGATATACTTATTACATACTTTCTAACATGATTCTGCTGTCTTACCACAGCTATATAGAGGGACAAACACTATTGGAACCACTAATTTCAATGGGTGTGATATACCTGTTGCCCCCAAAAAAACTTATTGAGGGGTGTGATATACCTATAATATACTTTTCTAACATAGAAAGTATATAGTGCATTTGTATTTTGCAGCAGTTATGTGCAGTTATGCTGTGATACCGCACCAATATAGAGGGACAAGTACTATTGGAACAACTATTTGCAACGGGTGTGATATACCTGTTGCCCAAAAAAATAAAAATTAAGGGGTGTGATATACCTTCTTCCACAAAATACTGATTGAGGGCTGTGATATACCTGTTGTCCCAAATAAACAGGGTGGTGTGATATAACTGTTGTGGCAAAAAATAATTGAGGGGTGTGATATACCTGCTTCCACAAAATACTCATTAAGGGGTTCAATATAACTCCTTCCACCAAATCTTGATTGAGGGCTGCAATATACCTGCTTCTACAAAATACAGATTAAGGGGTTTGATATACCTGCTTCCACAAAATTATGATTAAGGGCTGTGATATACTTGCTTCCACAAAATACTGATTAAGGGGATTGATATACCTGCTTCCACCAAATATTGATTGATGCCGGCGATATACCTGCTTCCACAAAATACTTATTAAGGCATTCCATATACCTGTTTCCACCAAATATTGATTGAGGCCTGCGATATACCTGCTTCCACAAAATACTGATTAAGGGGTTTGATATACCTGCTTCCACAAAATAGTGATTGAGGACTGTGATATACCTGCTTCCACAAAGTACCGATTAAGGGGTTCGTTATACCTGTTTCCACCAAATATTGATTGAGGCCTGCAAGATACCTGCTTTCACAAAATACTGATTAGGGGTTCGATATACCTATTTCCACCAAATATTGATTGAGGCCTGCGATATACCTGCTTCCTCAAAATACTGTATATACATAAGACAAGGACCATGTTTTGTTCTGGGTGGTGGTGGATATGTGTGGGCTGGCATGACGACATTCAATTACATGTGGTCATCACAGGTGTTGAATTCTCCGAGTTCCATGCCTCATTCATTTTTAGAAATGTGAGGTAGTCCACACTGTCGTGAGCTAGGCGAGTGCGCTTATCGGTCACAATCCCTACTGCTGCGCTGAACATCCTTTCGACAGGACACTCGATGAAGGGAAAGCCAAAAGTTCCATGGCAAATTGTGCCAGCTCTGGCCACAGGTCAAGCCTGCACACCCAGTAGTCAAGGGGTTCATCGCTTCTCAGAGCGTCCACATCGGTCGTTAACCTGATGTAGTTGGAAACCTGTCGTTCTAAGCGTTCCCTGTGGCTTGATCCGGAGGGCGGCTGTTGATGGGTTGGCTGCAAGAATGATCTCATATCCAATTGACCAACACATCTTCAAACCGCCCTCTTCTTGCAGGCACGGAAATTCCTCTGCCAGTGCTCGCAACAGCAGAATGCAGCATTTCTCACAGCAAGGCCTGGAAATGCTGCATTCTGCCAGCCCTCTGTGATGCTGGTAAAATGTCCAGCATTTTGTGTCTGTACCAGAGGTCTGTGCCACCCAGTACTGGTCCTTGCCCTTTATGCTTTTTATAATGGGGTCCCTCTTCAAACACTGCAGCATGAAGGCCCCCATTTGCATTAAATTGGAAGCAGACAAGTGCCCTGGCTCCTGCTCATCACCCAGGAGAATGTCGTCTTCGGTCTCCTCCCCCAGCCAAGGGCAACACCAGGGATTCCCAAAAAGTTTGTGAAGGGCCACTAGTGTTCATTATACTGTATAGGAGCCACTGGTGGTCATTATACCATGTGGGAGCCACAGAGGGACATGTAACTGTACAAAATGCCTCAAGGGGGCCCACTGGGATTTATCGTCCAAGGGCCCACATGAACCTGGAGACGGCCCTACCTCCAGCCACATAATAACAAGTTCTTTTCTGTCAGGTGAATGCCTAATTTTTGGGGCCTGTACTTCTGTGGCCTAAAATAAAAAAAATTCTAGGCTCCAGCAGGGCACATTTTGAGATAAATATGGCCCCTGATTAAAATATATATTTTTTGTGGGAATTTTTGCCAGTGATCCCCTCTGGTATGTCACTGTTAATGTTGTGGGACTATTTGCGCTCTTCTAGTAAGTATTCAGGTTCGCCTGCCATTAAAGTCAATAGGACCCGCCGCGAACGCTTGATTGCGAAAGCACTGTTGCGTTCGCAAACCATCCTGGCCGACGTTCGTCAATCACTAAATAGTAATAGGTGAGTAGATGGTTTCTACATGTGTAGTTCCTAGCATGGAGGAAGAGGGTAGATGGTGTGGGCATGCTTTGCAAGTGACACCATTAATTATTTATTCAAAATTCAAGGCTCACTTAACCAGCATGGCAACTCATAGCATTCTGAAGCAACATGCCATCCCATCTGATTTGCACATAGTGGGAGCATCATTTGTTTTTCAATAGGACAATGATCCCAAACACACCTCCAGGCTATGCAAAGGCTTTTTCACCAAGAAGGAAATTTATGGAATGCTGCGTTAGATAACGCCCAAACTTAACCCAAACTTAGATGGTTTGAAATGAGTTGGACAGCAAAGTGGAGAAAAGGAAACAACTAGTGTCACCATATATGGGAACTCTTTCAAGACTGTTGAAAACCATTCCAGATGACTACTCATAAAGCATACTGAGAGAATGCCAAGAGCATGCAAGGCTTTTCCCAAAAAGAGACTACTTAAAAAATAAAAAAATATGTGTATTATACATATTCTGGTTTGTTTAACATTCTCCTGTTTACTACTACATTCCATATATGTTCCTTTGTTGTTTTCATGTTTTAAATATGAACAATGTACAATGTAAAAATGTACAATTTAAAAAAATAACAAGAGCAACCATGGAACAGTAAGGTGTGTCCAAACTTTTGACTGATACTATTGACTGCAAATATATTATCCTTGGCATGAATAACTAGTTGGGTAATAACCATTTTGACTTTGTTAGCCTCTTATGATGTATGACAGGCTATTATAAATGTTAAATATACAAATCTTAGAACATCTACTGACAGTTTTCAGCAATATAATCTTTTTGTCATCATTACATACTGTTATTTGAGAATTTGCAAATTTCAAAAGTATGACACTAAGGAAAATTTCATAATCTTCAGTGATCAACATGAAGATGTTTAATGTGAATGAGGCGGTAACACATTAATTATTCTATACCATAACTGTAATTGCCCTTAAAGGGATTTTCAGTAGAACTTTTCTACTTAAATAAACTATTTCAAAAAGGGAGAATTTTTGTCTCTGTAGCTCTGAATGTTTTTTTTGGGATTGTAATAATGTGTTAACTTTGCTTACCAAGTATACTGCACGTATACATTTTCTATTACTGAAATTAGATGTGAGCATTTCTGTTTAAACATAATGTAACAGAATCTCTCACGTATAACCTTTATTGCATTATCAAACAATTTCTCGCATCATTATAAAGAACCCAAATGTATCACAAAACAAATTCTTGGGGCGGGGTCATTATATATTAGGAAATTTAGATACTGCTTTTAATGGTTCTGGTATAATTTACCATAAACATAACATATATAATTTTTAATTTCCCCACCATGATAAATTCCTATATATTATGTTATGTCATAAATCAGTCATCATACTACAGTACTAACCTGGATGCGATATATCACATCCCAATTAATACACGTAGTCAGTCACATAGACCTTTCCAAGTAAGAATACTATGTGGAACGCACACTACACCTTGTGGAACACAGCACCATTGCTGCGCATCACGTGATGACCCGATGATGTGACCCGAAGGGGGAACATCACTCCGGTCACGTGATGACAATATCACTTGACTGTAGTTTCCAGAGGCATCAAGTCTTTGGGGGAACACTTGTACTAGTTCTCACCACAGATCCAGCCTCCATGCCACAGTGCTTAATATACACAGGTAATATATCAGCAGTCCTCCATCCTTTACCAGTAACTTGTCTTACCTCACAATTGGGAAACTTACCTGTATGATGGCAGAGTCCAGTGCAAGGATGCCAACACCTGCTGGTCCAGGTTCTGCACTATGTCCTGCTGCTGCTGGTGGGTGGTTTCTTTAGTAGGCAAGTTGCTGCAGATGGAGCTGGTGCTGCTCCTGCACCCCACCCCTCCAGACCTTTGTGAGGATGGGCGATGGCGCACATAGGCGGCGGTTAACTGATTGCAGAGGCTGTCTCGATAGTAGTTGAGTTTATCCTCCCTGTCAGCAGGTGAAAAAAAGTCCCCCAGTTTGGAGCAGTAGTCAGGGTCTAACATATGGAGAAAAAGTAGTCATCTCTCTGCCGAATGGTAATAATATAGCTGTCACTACGCAAGCAACTCAGCATGCATATGGCCCTTTGTGTAAGGGACTCGGAGAGACTCCTGCCTCCATCTCCACTGCATACTGCAACAGTGTGTCAGGGTCATCTGCCTGGTCTTTCTCATGGACCTTTAGCTCCTCCTTCTCCTCCTCCTGCTCCTCCTACTCCTCTCCTGTCAGGTTTGCAGATAAACTACCCATTTCTGTATGCATTGCTTGAACGTTAATGTCCTCCTCCTCCACCAGTTCAGTTTCCACAGGGCTCAGATGGCCCTGAGATGGTAGGTGCCACGTCTCCTATCCCCTGCCAGCGAGATTTATCAGCATCTGTTATAGACGTGAAGGAGTCGAATGACGTTGTTGATCCCGTAGTCCTGGCGACTGACAAATATTTTGACCTCCTCAAAGGCCCTGAGCAAACAGTAGGTGTCACCCATGAGCTGCCACTGGCTAACGTCGAGTTACACAGTGGAGTTCTCCTGTCTGCCTGCATCATCAAGAAATCATTCACAGCCTTCCTTTGCTCATGTAGTCAGTCCAACATATGGAGGGTGGAGTTCCAACGGGTGTAGGGGAATGCTATTCTGCCTGTTCAGCTCAAGGAGGGCTTTTTTGGCAGGGTAAGAGTGGCCGAAGTGCATGCACCGTTTCCTGGCTATTTTCAGGATGTCTTGCAGTTGGGTGGAAGACTTCAATCAGGAACTGCTTTACAACCATACTAAAGACATGTTTCGTGTAGGGCCCATGGGTCAGTCCTCCTTGATGCAGCTCTGTTACGATGTTCTTCCTGTTATCGGTTAGGTGACCATGGTTCCAATCTTCAGTTGTCAATGAGACAGCCAGGATTCGATTTCCTCTTGAAGAACACAGAGACGTTCCTCCCAATGTGACTCCAAGCTCTGCATAGGTGGTATGCTGGAATAGCATTCCAAATTGTGGAGGCTGAGGACAAGTTGGAGGATGAAGAGGCAGAGGAGGGCAGTAGTGCATGACTCACAGCTTGAGAATGCGGAGGTGGCAGTGCTGTCATCTGGCCAGGTTACCGATGTTGCCGGGCAAGAACTACATTTACCCAGTGGACCATAAAGGACATGTATTGTCCTTGACAGTAGTGGCAGCTCCAAACATCAGCACTGCCATGAACTTTAGCAGACACCAACAAGCTCAAGGACTGGCCTACCTTTTGTTCAACATACGTGTGCAGGGCTGGCACAGCCTTTTTGGGGAAGTAATGATGGCTTTGGACTCTCCACCTTGGCTCAACAGAAGCAATCAGTTCTCTGAAAGGTGCAGAATCAACCACATCGAAAGGGAAGGACTTTAGTATCAGCAACGTGGCCAGAAGCATGTTCAGCTTTAGCACCATTGGAGTGCACGCATAATGTTGTCTTTTTGCAATCACCTCGGCGATCAATTGCTGAAGAACTGAGTAATGATTCCACACCAGCTAAATTTCCACACCAGCGAGCATGGCATTTCCCCCCACCACTCCATGCTGACTGCTTGCTGGCGCTGCTTGAGGATCCTGGGTAGCAGATAGTCAACCCCCTCAGCCTTTAATCTGCAACCATGCTCTTCCCGCAGGCCATTCGGGCCCTTAACCAACACAATTAGTACTGGTCTTCTGGACTTACCCCTCCACACAACTACCCCAATACATTTATCATTCAACGTCACTACCTCATCCGTCATTTGCACAATCACATTGTTTGCACAATTGTTTGCACTATGCATATCAGTCATATATACAGTGTATATAATATAGATATATATAAAAATAGATATGCATATATTTTATATTTTATTATTTTTCATTTTATTCTACTTTTACTGAATGGTAAGACAGTCATAAAAAAAAAAAAAAAAAAGCATTTCACTGCATGTCATACTGTATGATTTCGCATGTGACAAATAAAATTTGAAATTTGAAATTTGCTCTAGTGGACTTGGAGGTATGCTTGGGATCATTGTCCTGTTGAAAGGTCCAATGTCTCCCAAGCCTCAGGTTTGTGACGGACTGCATGACATTTTCATCCAATATCTCCTGGTACTGAAGAGAATTCATGGTACCTTGCACACGCTGAAACTTCCCTGTACCTGTAGAAGCAAAACAGCCCCAAAGCATGATTGACCCCCCGCCATGCTTCACAGTAGGCAAAGTGTTCTTTTCTTCATAGGCCTTGTTCTTCCTCCTCCAAACATAGCGTTGATCCATGGGCCCAAACAGTTCTAATTTTGTTTCATCAGTCCACAGAACACTATCCCAAAACTTTTGTGGTTTGTCCACATGACTTTTGGCATACTGCAGTCGACTCTTCTTATTCTTTGGAGACAGCAAGGGGGTGCGCCTGGGAGTTCTGGCATGGAGGCCTTCCTTACGCAGTGTGCACCTTATTGTCTGAGCTGAAACTTCAGTACCCGCATCTGACAAATCTTTTTTCAGTTCCTCAGCAGTCACACGGCTCAGCAGTCAAATTTAACTCTGATGTGTAACTCCCCCGAGGGGGGTCCTGTAATGATCGCTGCAAACTGCAGGTCAATTCAGACCTGCGGTTTGCAGCGCTTTGCGATGTATCTGACCTGAAACTTTAAAATGTTGGCAAATGTTTTTATTTTTATTTTTTTAAACTCCCACCGTGCCCTCATTCTGATGGGCGGTGCGGGGAGGGGGGACGGCTTGCAGGCGGTGCACAGGCAGTGCGGCAGGTGGTGCGGGGGGTGAGCGGGGGCGCGATCCTTTTCCGGCCCCCCGCTCAATTTCAGAATGGCCGAGCTTAGCAAGCAGAGTGTCAGCACATTGCTGACACTCTGCTTATAACGGCTGACATCCGTGCAGGCATGGATGTCAGCCTTTTAACCCCTTCCATGCTGCTGCCCGTAGGGACAGCTGTATGGAAACGGTTAAGAGGGAGGGAGCTGCTGTGGGGGGCTGCTGTGTCTGGTGCAGACCCCCTAGCTCCAGTACCGATTACCTCCCTCCCCATCCTCCGTTGCTCTGTTATAGCAGTGGAGGGTAACCATGGCAACAGGATGCCTTCAAAGGCGTCCTGCTTGCCATGGTAACAGAAGTCTGATCAGACTTCTGATAAAAGAAAAAGTCTGATCAGACTAAGTGTCAAGTAAAAAATACAGTACAGTACATTATATAATGTACTGTACTGTATTATACAGACACCATATCCACTGAATCTTCAAGAACCAAGTGGGTCTGGGTAAAAAAAAATGTGAAAAAAAAGTGAAAAAAGGTAAAAATAAAAAAAAACATTTATCACTAATAAAATTAAATACACTGCACATGTTATATATCACCGTGTCCGTAACAACCTGATCTATAAAATGGGTTTGTTACTTTCCCCGCATATTGAACGTCATAAAAAAAAACTATGATAAAATTGAAATTTTGCCCATCTCACTCCCCAAAAAAGTTAATAAAAGTGATCAATCGCCTAAAAAATCGCCTAATAAATAAAAAATTATGACTCTCAGGCAATGCACGCACTAAAACATGATTTTTTTTATGTTTCAAAAATATGATTGTGTAAAACCTAAATAAATAAAAGCAGACATATTGGTATCACCATGTCCGTAAGAACACATGAGCTAACCTCTCAGATGAACACCGCAGAAAAAAAAAAACTGTGTCAAAAGCCATTTTTTGTCACCTTACATCACAAAATATCTAATAGCAAGCGATCAAAAAGTCATATGCACTCCAATATAGTGGCAATAAAACCGTCATGTCATCCCGCAAAAAATGATACCCTACCTAAGAAAATCACCCAAAAAATAAAAAAATTATGGTTCTTAGGCTATGCAGACACTAAAACATGAATTTTTTTTGTTTCAAAAATCATATGATTGTGTAAAACCTAAATAAATAAATAAAAAGAAGACATATTTTGTATCGCCGCGTCTGTAAAAACCTGAACTATAAAAATAATACATGAACTAACCCCTCAGGTGGACACCGCAAAAAAAATATTAAAAAATACTGTAAAAAGCAGTTTTTTGTCACCTAACATCACAAAAAGTGTAACAGCAAGAGATCAAAAAGTCATATGCACCCCAAAATAGTGCCATTAAAACCGTCAAAAGACAATTGGACAAAAGCTAAAAAAAAAATAAATGACTCTCAGACTATGGAGATACTAAAATGTTTTTTTGTTTGTTTAACAAAGGATATAATAGTGTAAAAAGTAGACATATTAGGTATAAGAATCTGCTCTATAAAAATAACACATGACCTAACCACTGTCACAAAAATAAAATAGAAACGGTCCCAAAACAGCAATTTTTTCAAAATTTTCCATTGTAATCATTTTTTTCCAGTAACAAAGCAAGGGTTAACAGTCAAACAAAACTCTATATTGATTGCCCTGATTCTGTAGTTTGCAGAAACACCCCATATGTGGTTGTAAACTGCTGTATCGCCAAACGACAGGGCATAGAATGAAGGGAATGCCATATGGTTTTTGGAAGGCAGATTTTGCTGGACTGGCTTTTTGACACCATGTCCCATTTGAAGCCCCCTGACGCTTCCCTAGATTAGAAACTCCATAAAAGTTACCCCATATAAGAAACTACACCCAAGGTATTTAAAACAGATTTTACAAACTTTGTTAACCCTTTGGGTGTTCCTCAAGAGTTTATGGCAAATGGAGATGAAATTTCAGAATTTCTATTTTTTGACCTTGTCTCACAAAAATGTATTATAGAGCCACCAAAAATCATATGTACCCTAAAAACAATACCACCAAACTGCCACCTTATCCAGTAATTTAAAAAATGGGGTCACTTTTTTGGAGTTTCTACTCTAGGGTGCATCGGGGTTTGAAATGGGACATGGTGTAAATAAACGAGTCCATCAAAATTTGCCTTCCAAAAACCATATGGTGTTCCCTTCATTCTATGCCCTGCCGTTTGGCGATACAGCAGTTCACAACCACATATGGGGTGTTTCTGCAAACTACAGAATCAGGGCAATAAATATTGGTTTATGTTTGGCTGTTAACCCTTGCTTTGTTCCTAGAAAAAATGGATTCAAATGGAAAATTTGCCAAAAATCGAAATTCTGAATTTTTATGTCCATATGCCATGAACTCTTGTGGAACACCTAAAGGGTTAATAAGGTTTGTAAAATCAGTTTTGAATACCTTGAGGGGTGTAGTTTCTAGAATGGGGTCATTTAGGGTGGTTCCTTTTATGTAAGCCTCACAAAGTGACTTCAGACTTGAACTGGTCCTTAAAAGTGGGTTTTTGAAATTTTCTGAAAATTTTCAAGATTAGCTTCAAAATTTCTAAGCCTTGTAACATCCCCAGAAAATAAAATGGCGTTCCCAAAATGATCCAAACATGAAGTAGACATTTGGGGAATGTATAGTAATCATTTTTTTGGAGGTATTACTATTGTGGGAGTCGCTCTGGTAGACAGCAGTGCGGGTGCAGTTTAGAGGCAAAACAAGGAGTCCAGATTGTGCAACAAACAGTGTTTTATTCACACTTGCACACCATAAATGAAAAACAGTCTCTTGGTGACAGTTCACACACAACGGAAATAACGTGGCAAAACAAAAACAGGCCAACACAGGTTCAGTCACCTGGGAGGTGTAGGTGCAGGTTCGCACCAGGCTGTCGGCCCAGCCGCAGGAGAATCCAGCTTCAGGTAGCCAGGAAAAACACCTCCTTGCTGAGCTCTTTCCTCCAGGACAGAGAACTCCCAGCCCTGTTAGCAGCTCCAGGATAATCACAGCCTCCAGCTGCTGAGCTGGCTGAGCTTTTAAACCCAGCCCAAAACCAGGACTGGGTCGTGGGGAGCAGCCACCCACCCTACACTTTAGCTGCTCCCGGTAAGAGCCGGCCCGGATCGGCTTTGCAGCCATGCTATTTAAACTCTGTCAGTAGCACTAGCTGCTGCTGACATCAACAAAAACGGGCTCTTACCTCACCGAGGCTATGAACCTCGGTGACACATACCTGCCATCCACGACGGCACCCTGCACCTTACCACACCCCCTTTGTTCAACCCTGAGGGGGTGGACACATGTGAGGCAGTGGACGCGGAAAGGGCATCTGCATTTCCCTGCAAGCGACCTGCCCTATGTTCCACGGAGAACTTGAAATTTTGAAGGGATAGGAACCACCTGGTGACCCGAGCATTCCTCTCCTTGGCCTGACTCATCCATTTGAGGGGGAATGGTCGGTCACCAGACGGAACCTCCTCCCTAACAGGTAGTAGCGGAGAGATTCGAGTGCCCACTTGATAGCCAGGCACTCCCTCTCCACTATACTATATCTGGACTCGGCGGGACTGAGCTTACGGCTCAGGAAGACAACGGGATGTTCTTCCCGTTGACCTCCTGAGACAGTACCGCCCGAGGCCTACCTCCAAGGCGTCGGTCTGTACGACAAACTCCTTGTTGAAGTCGGGTGTCACCAAAACCGGGGACCCACACAGGGCCGACTTCAACGCGGAGAAAGCCTCCTCCGCCTTCTCACTCCAGCTAAGCCTCCCAGACTTTCGCCCCTTCAACAGGTCTGTCAATGGCGCTGCTATTGTGGCAAAGTGGGGCACAAACCTCATGTAGTAACCTACAATCCCCAGGAACGACTTTACCTGCCTGGTGGTGACCGGTCGGGGCCAGTTACGAATGGCCTCTACCTTAGTTACCTGAGGTTTGATAACTCCCGCCCAATTACATATCCCAGATATTTTGTCTCCTCTAACCCTATGGAGCACTTCTTTGGGTTAGCGGTCAGTCCGGCTTTCCTCAGGGCATCCACTACCGCCTGCACCTTGGGTAAATGGCTTTCCCAGTCGGTGCTGTGGATGACTACATCATCTAAGTAGGCCGAGGCGCACCGACGATGTGGTCGCAGCACTACGTCCATTAGCCTTTGGAAAGTGGCGGGGGCGCCATGCAGGCCAAAGGGTAACACCTTGTAGTGATACAGGCCCTGCGGGGTAACAAATGCGGTTTTTTCCTTAGCCGACTCCGTTAAGGGTACCTGCCAGTACCCTTTAGTGAGGTCCAGCACAGAAAAATAACGGGCTTGTCCTAAACTTTCAACAAGCTCGTCTACTCGGGGCATGGGATACGCGCCAAACTTGGATACTTCATTTAACTTGCGAAAGTCGTTGCAGAACCGCAACGTCCCATCCGGCTTGGGTATTAGGACTATGGGACTGGCCCACTCACTTTTCGACTCTTCAATGACATCGAGCTTCAACATTAACTGTACTTCCTCCGCGATGGCCCGCCGCCGAGCCTCGGGTACCCGGTATGGTTTTAACCGACCTTGGCCTGAGGCTCAGTGACGATGTCATGTCGGATGAGAGACGTGCGGCCAGGAGGTCCGAGAACACATCCGTGTTCCGACTGAGGAACTCCCTGACTTCCTGAACTTGTTTGGAAGACAGGCTGTCTGCAATTTTTACCGTGGTTACGGCTTCACAGGCCTCAAACTGTGGGGCTGGACCCTTTCACCTAGAAGCCCTGGCCGGGGCTGTGGTCGTCGGCCGCGTCCCTATCTTTCCACGGCTTAAGTAAATTCACGTGGTACACCTGCTCCGGCTTGCGCCGCCCTGGCTGGTGTACTTTGTAATTTACTTCCCTACTTTCTCGATCACCTCATAGGGGCCCTGCCACCTAGCTAGGAATTTGCTGTCAAGGGTGGGTACCAGAACCAAAACCCGATCTCCCGGATTGAAGTCCCGCACCCGAGCCTGACGATTGTACACCCTACTCTGGGCTTGTTGCGCTGCCTCCATATGCTCCCGGACCAAGGGCAACACCCTTTCCATCCGTTCCTGCATCTGGGCGACATACTCAATGACACTTTTGTGGGGGACAGGCTGTTGTTCCCATGCTTCCTTGGCGATATCCAACAGGCCCCGAGGGTGTCTGCTATAAAGCAGTTCGAAGGGCGAGAACCCAGTAGAGGCCTGGGGCACCTCTCGCACTGCGAACATGAGATAGGGCAGAAGCAGATCCCAGTCCTTCCCATCTCTAGACACCACCCTCTTTAACATATTTTTTAGAGTTTGGTTAAACCTCTCCACAAGACCGTCTGTTTGCGGATGGTAAACGGACGTCCAGAATCTGCTTTATACGCAACAATTTACACAGTTCCCTCATTACTTTGGACATAAAAGGGGTCCCTTGGTCTGTCAGAACCTCTTAGGCAGGCCCACACGGGAAAACATCTCCATTAACTCTTTGGCAATGAGCCTAGCTGAGGTATGTCGCAGAGGCACCGCCTCCGGATAGCGAGTGGCATAGTCGAGAACTACCAGAATGTGTTGGTGGCCCCTGGCAGACTTTGGTACAGGCCCAATTAAATCCATAGCGACTCGCTCAAACGGTACTTCAATAATTGGCAGAGGTACCAGAGGACTACGGAAATGTGGCTGGGGGCTAGTTATCTGACAGGTTGGACAGGACTTACAATAATCTTCTACCTCCTTGAACACACCGGGCCAATAAAACCGCTGCAGTATGCGGTCCTGGGTTTTCTGCCACCCCAGGTGTCCCCCAAGAACATGTTGGAGGGCAAGCTCCATGACAAGCTTGCGATACGCTGTGGGCACCACCAACTGTTCAACAGGTTCACCTCGGATTTGGTTCACCCGATACAACATATCCTGCAGAACAATAAATCGTGGGAACATTAATTCAGCCCCCTGGTTTCTGGGGTTTACCATCAATTTCCAGCACATTCTCCCAGGCCCTGGTGAGGGTTTGGTCCCGGTGTTGGGCGGTCCCAAAATTATCTCCGGAGACGTGGAGGTCTGCCAACTCAGGACCTGGTGGCAAGTCCTCCATGTCTCCCACCATTACACTCAGTGGAGGTGTCTCCCCTCTATCACAGAAGTGGTGGTCACCCCTACCGCAGGCCCTTCGGACTCGGGCTCCCAGGGCTCTGGCCTCCCACAGGAACCAGGCCACTCTGCTAGGGTTACCCCTGTCTCAGGGCTATTAGTCACTTTCACCTCAGGCCATAGTGACGGAAAACCAGGGAAGTCTCTCCCAATTATTAGTTCATACGGTAGTTTGGCGGAGATCGCCACTTCACAAGTCCAGGTGCCGGCCGCCGTGGACAGAGACATTTCAGCAGTGGGATAGTCCTTTAAGTCTCCGTGTATGCACACCACCCCAACTTTCCGGCCCGTATACTGGGTGGGCTGTACCAGGGCAGCACTTACCAGGGTTACCAGGCTCCCTGAGTCCAACAGCGCCACTGCCAGGTTATCCCCGACTTGCACCTGGCACAGATGACGACTGTCTATTGTCTCGGGGATGCCGGTCGCACACAGTCTCTGGGCATACATGGAAGCCCGGTACCCATAATTAGTCTCCATGGGTTCCCCCCACTGTGGACAGTTGGCCCTTATGTGTCCAGGCTCCCGACACTGCCAGCAGACCACTGGGGACGGATCTGCAAGAGGTACCTCCCGGGCGGGTTTGGCCGGCCGCCGGGACTGGGGTGGAGATTTCCGGGGTTTGACTGGCCCCCTCCCAAAAGAACCCCCCTGCAGGTTTCTGGACCAACACGTTTACCCCCAGTCTGGCCAGGATCTCCCCCTTCACCGTGGAATAGTCAGCAGCCTGGTCGTCTGCCAAATCAAAAAAAACTTGCTGGGGTCCGGATGCCAGGAACGGAGCAACCACTTCGGCCCACTGGTCACGGGGTAACTTTTCCCTCACGGCGACCTTCTCAAAGACCGCTAGGTATGTCTCCACGTCGTCTGCGGGGGTCATCTTTGGGATCGCCGCACGGACCGCTTTCCGGGCATCATGGACGTGGTGGGACGCTCTGGCCGCCTGTAATGCCATCACATGTTGTAGCAGTAACTGGTTGGTCTCCCGCTGCTGCACGTTAGCTTCTACGAGAGCCTTCACAGCAGCCTCCATGTTGCCAGAGATCACAGGCTGCAACTTTGCCGGCCTAATATAGGACATTCACTTTTGCTCAGCACAAAAACAAAGTTCGGCGTTCACGCCAGCCTCACTGCGCATGCCCGCATCCTCCACCAAATGTGAGGAGTCGCTCTGGTAGACAGCAGTGCGGGTGCAGTTTAGAGGCAAAACAAGGAGTCCAGATTGTGCAACAAACAGTGTTTTATTCACACTTGCACACCATAAATGAAAACAGTCTCTTGGTGACAGTTCACACACAACGGAAATAACGTGGCAAAACAAAAACAGGCCAACACAGGTTCAGTCACCTGGGAGGTGTAGGTGCAGGTTCGCACCACGCTGTCGGCCCAGCCGCAGGAGAATCCAGCTTCAGGTAGCCAGGAACAAAACACCTCCTTGCTGAGCTCTTTCCTCCAGGACAGAGAACTCCCAGCCCTGTTAGCAGCTCCAGGATAATCACAGCCTCCAGCTGCTGAGCTGGCTGAGCTTTTAAACCCAGCCCAAAACCAGGACTGGGTCGTGGGGAGCAGCCACCCACCCTACACTTTAGCTGCTCCCGGTAAGAGCCGGCCCGGATCAGCTTTGCAGCCATGCTATTTAAACTCTGTCAGTAGCACTAGCTGCTGCTGACATCAACAAAAACGGGCTCTTACCTCACCGAGGCTATGAACCTCGGTGACACATACCTGCCATCCACGACGGCACCCTGCACCTTACCACACTATGTATTATAGAAGTGGAGAAATTGAAACTTGAAAATTTGCACATTTTTCTAACTTTTTCAAAATATTGTATTTTTTTGGACAAAATAATGAACTTTTATACTTTTTACAAAATGTTACTAGTGTCATGAAGTACAATATATGACGAAAAAACAATCTCAGAATGGCCTGGATAAGTAAAAGCGTTTTAAAGTCAAATGAATGTCTTACCAGTAGTGTTGATCACGATTTTTCAAATTGCGAATTTTAATCGTGAATATTCGAACTTCGAGAATTAGCGAATATTTAGAATATCGCTAAATATATTCGCAATTGCGAATATTCATTTTATGCGAATTTTTTATATGCAAATTTTCGCAAGCATGAAAATAATGTCATTATTTTCTGATTCGCATAAAAAAATTGCATAAATTTGTATAAAAATTCGCATAAACTGGCATTTAAAAGATGCCTTTTAAATACCAGTTTATGCGAACTTTTATGCGAATTTTCGCAATCAAGAAAATAATGACTGGAGATTACGAATTCGCGAATTTTCGAATATATGGCGAATATTCACCCAAATATTCTCGAAATATTGCGAAATAAATTCGAATATTGCCCCACCGCTCATCACTACTTACCAGAGACTGGCTCAAGGATTTAAGTGTTTCCCCCTGTGAAAAATAACACTTATATTAATGAATCTGCTAATAAAATAGTAAGACTATATCTAATTTTACACCACAAATTAATTTATATAATAGATAACTTACCAACACACTGCATAAAACATTCATCACAAGATCACTTAATCGAGATTCTTCTGGAAGGAAATGGAAAAATTTTAGGTGTACAGTATCTAAATGAGACATTAAATTTTTATGATGCTATGTACCTAAACAGCTACTCTGCCTCCTTCTAAAGAGTACTATAATATATTATACAAATTATGTAAGACTTGTATAAGGCTTGTTTTATGGATGCACATATACATTTCTGCCTCTGTACAACCAAGTTGTTGGGTGCCATAATACAGCATTGAAAGAAATCTGGGGCCCTACTATACCCATGCATTCCTTTTTAAACATAGGCATATCAAAATGTGGCATGCTAAATTACATAGGTATTCCTTCTAGAAGCATTTCTATAGGAAGACAGAGACTGGTGTGCACAGCAGAACCCTGTGCATTGTTCCTGTAGGTCAGTGTACAAAGGTTATGTCCCTCCTCATTATAATGCTGCACAACCTCTGTATGCTGCTATAAAGGCTTCATCAGGTGCTATATATGCAAATACATTCTCCACTTGAAGCATTAACAGTACTTGTTACATAAGGCATAAGATTATTTTCATATTAAGGCTACTTTCACATCAGTGTTTTCCTTTCCGCTATTGAGACCCATCATAGGATCTCAATACTGGAGAAAAACGCTTCAGTTTTGTCCCCATTCATTGTCAATGGGGACAAAACTGAACTGAATGGAATGCACCAGAATGCATTCCGTTCCATTTGGTTGCGTTCCCATCGAGGACAGCGTTTTTCGGTCTGGCATGGTATGCAGAGCAAGACCGATCTGGCATGAAACACAATGTAAGTCAATGATCCCGGATCCATTTTCTCGGACACAGAAGAAAACGGATCTGTCACCCATTGACTTATAATGGTTTAGTGCCGGATCCGTCATGGCTATTTTAGAGATAATACAACCGGATGTGCTCATAACGGATGCAGCTGGTTGTATTATCCATGACGGATCCAGTAAAAAGGCAAATGTGAAAGTAGCCTAACAAGGCCATGTGCATGAGCCCTATATACATAGTATGATATAGCATATGACAGCACACTAAAGGCTCATTCATAGAAGAGATGTTAAAGATTTCACCATTTTGTTGCCAGTTAAAACCAGATAGATTCACATCTGTTTTTATTTTCTAATTGCATATTTTTGTTTTCTATTTCTTGTACATAATTATGGAGGCTACCATTTTGCCTGAGCTGTTGTTAACCACCATGGGCCATAGACACAGTGGACAGGAGGGGACTAAGGCTGAGCAAATTGATTCTGAATGAACTTCTAACAAATCTCAAATTTTTGAGAGAGAGACAGAGAGAGATAGAGAGAGAACCTAGCATACTACTCTGTGATTCTTGGCTATATTTATGTGTTGTCTGGTGGTAGTCTTTCTCATTATGGAGAGCACCTAGCATGCACAGTACATGTGTGGAGTGTATTGTAGGCCAGGCAATGCCCACCTGGTTTCGGGAAAGATATTCTAATTAGCTTCCTTTGCCTATCTGATGCTAGCAGATGTAAGACATGCTAATTTTCATATATTTTCTCAAAAACACAGAAGAAATTTCACTTACTATGATAAGCCAAAGTTCTCTCTCTCTCTTCCTCGTTGTGTCTGACTCTTAAAGGGTTCACTCATCCCTACAGGGAACCTTATTGACTTCTATTGGACAGTTTTCTAGGCATGCTATATGGTCAGGAGGGAGGATGAGCTTTGACAAATATAAATATATATATATATATATATATATATATATATATATATAATTATTATATGTGATATCTGTCATTCTAATCCTGCCTGTAATATTAAGGCGATAGCTGCATTAAAGATAGTGTCGACTATTATTTATTAGGTCTGCTGACCAGTGCGAAAACTGCGGGATTTTATTTTTATTTTGTTAGATAGTGATATGGAAGATTAAAAATAACATCACCAATTCTTTAAAAATAATTTTAGCATATAAATAAAAATACGATTTAAACATTAGGTCAATTTCTGATGACGCATTCCCTTTAACCACTTAAGGACCACAGGTTTATACCCCCTAGTGACCAGGCCCTTTTACAAATCGGTACTTCACAAATTTAACGGTTTATTGCTCGGTCATGCAACTTGGCACCCAAATGAATTTTACCTCATTTTCTTCTCACTAATAGAGCTTTCATTTGGCGGTATTTCATTGCTGATGACATTTTTACTTTTTTTTATATTAATCAAAAATGACTGAAATTTTTGCAAAAAATGACATTTTCACTTTCTGTTGTAAATGTTTTTTTAAAAACAACTACATTTCTATATAAATTTTAATCTAAATTTATTGTTCTACATGTCTTTGATAAAAAAAAATCCAATAAGTGTATATTTATTGGTTTGGGTAAAAGTTATAGCGTTCACAAACTATGGTGCAAAAAGTGAATTTCTGCATTTTGAAGGAGCTCTGACTTTCTGAGCACCTGTCATGTTTCTTCAGGTGCTAGAATGCCAGAATAGTATAAATACCCCCAAATGACACAATTTTATAAAGAAGACACCCCAAAGTATTCGCTGAGGGGCACGGTGAGTTCATGTATGATTTCATTTTTTTCATAAGTTAGCAGAAAATGACACTTTCTGAGGAATAAAAATAATAATAAAGTTTCTATTTCTGCTAACTTCTGGCAAAAAAATAAAATCTCCCACAGACTCACTATGCCTGTCAGTAAAAACCTTGGGGTGTCTATTTTCGAAATGGGGTCATTTGTGGGGTGTGTTTACTGTTCTGGCATTTTGAAGCGAGGCAAAATTGTGAGCAACTCTGTAAAGCCTAAAGGTACTCATTGGACTTTCGCCCCTTTAAGCACCTAGGCTGCAAAAAGTGGCACACATGTGGTATTGCCGTACTCAGGAGAAGTAGGGCAATGTGTTTTGGGGTGTATTTTTACATATACACATTCTGAGTGAGAGAAATATCTCTGTAAATTGACAGCTTTGTATAAAAAAAATTAAAAAGTTGTCATTTACAGAGATATTTCTCACACCTAGCATGGGTATATGTACAAATACACCCCAAAACACATTGCCCTACTTCTCCTGAGTACGGCGATACCACATGAGTGACACTTTTTTGCAGCCAAATTGCGCAAAGGGGCCCGAATTCTAAAAAGTACCTTTAGGATTTTACAGGGCATTTTTACGCATTTGGATTCCAGACTTCTTCTCACGCTTTTGAGACCCCTAAAATGCCAGGGCAGTATAAATACCCCACAAGTGACCCCATTTTAGAAAGAAGACACCCCAAGGTATTCTGTGAGGGGCATGGCGAGTTCATAGAAGATTATTTTTTTGCACAAGTTAGCGGAAATTAATTTTTTATTTTTTATTATTTTTTCTTACAAAGTCTCATATTCCACTAACTTGTGTCAAAATATAAATTTTACATGAACTCACTATACCCCTCACGGAATACCTGGGGTGTCTACTTTCAAACTGGGGTCACTTGTGAGGTATTTATACTGCCCTGGCATTTTAGGGTCTCTAAAGCGTGAGAAGAAGTCTGGAATCCAAATGCGTAAAAATGCCCTGTGAAATCCTAAAGGTACTCATTGGAATTTTGGCCCCTTTGCGCATCTTGGCTGCGAAAAGTGTCACTCATGTGGTATCACCGTACTCAGGAGAAGTAGGGCAATGTGTTTTGGGGTGTATTTTTACATATACCCATACTGTGTGTGAAAAATAAAATGCCAGGGCAGTATAAATACTCCACAAGTGACCCCATTTTAGAAAGAAGACACCCAAAGGTATTCCGTGAGGGGAATGGCGAGTTCATAGAGAATTTTTTTGGCACAAGTTAGCGGACATTTTTATTTATCTTTTCTTACAAAGTCTCATATAATACACCCCAAAACACAATGCCCTACTTCTCCTGAGTACAGCGATACCACATGAGTGACACTTTTTGCAGCCTAGGTGTGCAAAGGGGCCCAAATTCAATGAGTGCCTTTTAGGAGGGCATTTTTAACCATTTGGATTCCAGACTTCTTCTCACGCTTTAGGACCCCTAAAATGCCAGGGCATTATAAATACCGCACATGTGACCCCATTTTGGAAAGAAGAAACCCCATGGTATTCCGTGAGGGCATGGCGACTTCATGGAAAAAAATTTTTGCCACAAGTTAGCGGAAATTGCCTTTTTTCCCACAAAGTCTCCTTTCCGCTAACTTGTGACAAAAATTTCAATCTTTCATGGACTCAATATGCCCCTCAGCGAATAGCTTGGGGTGTCTTCTTTCCAAAATGGGGTCACATGTGAGGTGTTTGTACTGCCCTGGCATTTGAGGGTCTCCGCAATCATTACATGTATGGCCAGCATTAGGAGTTTCTGCTATTCTCCTTATATTGAGCATATGTCACGCTTGTGCCACAGCGATGTCCACGTATAAGTGGTACCCCTTGTGGAGTAAGGGTGACACCAAGTCCCAGACAATCTTGCCACTGCTCCCAAGTAGTCAGGGCATCCGACCGACTCCAGTTTTGAGTCTTTTCCTCATAGACCCTAAAACGATATGTGTAGCCTGTGGCCCTTTCACAGAGCTTATACAATTTGACCCGTTCGGGCTCGCTTGCTGGGGATGTACTGTTTGATGCCAAGGCGCCCGGCGAAATGTACTAGGGACTCATCTATGCAGATATTCTGATTGGGGACATACGCATCTGCAAATCTGGATGACAAATGGTCTATGAGGGGCCGAATTTTGTGGAGCCGGTCATAAGCAGGGTGGGCCTCTTGGATGACAGGTTTTATTGTCAGCGAAATGCATAAAGCGCATGATGACCTCAAAACATGCCCTGGACATTGCAGCAGAGAACATGGGCATGTAATGTATTGGGTTTTTAGACCAATATGACCGCAATACATTTTTTTTAGTTAGACCCATGCTAAGGATAAGGCCCAAAAATTATTTAAACTCGGAAACTGTGACTGGTTTCCACCGGAAAGGCTGGGCATACAAGCATTCCAGATTGGCGGTAATATAGTCTGTGGCGTAGTGGTTCATTTCTGCCACAAATAAGTCATAGAGATCCGCGGTGAAGAACAGCTCAAAAAATTCAAGGGCCGATACGAAATGAGCTGTCTCCATGCAAACTCCTGACTGGGCGGTGAAAGGGGGCAATACGGGTGCTGCGGAAGCAGGGGATTGCCAATTAGGGTTTGCCAGCACCTCTGGGAGACTAAGGGCTCTATGGGCCTGAGAACGCGGTGGCTGCGACGGGGGAGTTAGTGCACGTGCCACCGTACCAGCTTGAACTGCACTTCTGGTGCTCGCCACTTCACCAGGGAATACGGCAGTGCTGGTAGAAGGTCCAGAATGTGCTGCGCTGCTGGTGTATGCCGCACCATAAAAAAGGTCAGCGCTAGCACCACTATGCTACATATGAGGCTCATCACGTGGAATATGCGAAACAATGACATGGGGTGGGGTACGCCTGACCGTAGCAGGGACCTCAACCTCGTCATCTTCGCTAGCGGTTAGAGTGCCACTCCTGTATACAGGTTCATATTCTGAACCACTGGATTCAGCGGGTGAAGCGTCCCCATCTCTTTCATCCATCACGGCCAGAATCCTGTAGGCCTCTTCAGTGGAATACCCCTTTTTTGCCATTTTGGAGTAACTAAATTTAGGGGGTATTCCTCTGAGACTACCCAGGAAAAAGAGCACACCTGCCTAGTAAAAGGAGTGCTTGCGAAGTAACGCTGCGATCGATAATAAAGATCCAAAAACTCAAAAGTGATCTTTTATAGCGGCGCAGTGATTTTCCTGTGTTTTTGCAGTGATCAGAAAAAAATAATTCTGTCACTGCGGTGGGGCGGACTGAGCAGCAGTGTGCGCACAAGATCAGGTCTGATCTTATAGAGCCTAAGGTGACCCTAATGTACTAATATAGATCTGATTGCAATCAGTCTTGATCACTTTCAGATACTATATTAGTATTAGTACTGATTAGCGACAGCGATGACGCTAATCAGCGACTAATCAGTGACTGTGGTGCTGTGGGCTGGGCGCTAACTACCTAACAAGTAGATAACTACCTGGCGGTGATTATGGACCCTTACAGGGGGTAATCAATGACAGGAGGGTGACAGAGGGGTGATCAGGGGTTTATATGGGGTGATCAGTGGCTACTAAGGGGTTAATAAGTGACAGGGGGTGTGGTGTAAATGTGATGATCGGTGCTACTTACAGAGCTGCCTGTGTCCTCTGGTGGTCGATCCAAGCAAAGGGACCACCAGAGGAGCAGCAGCAGGTATATCAGACGCTATTTTGTAAATAGCGTCTGATATACACATTTCATTGGTTGATTTAAAAATTACAGCCTGCCAGCCAATGATCACGGCTGGCAGGCTGTAGTTTCACTTCTCAGCTCTGCATCACGTGCGCGTTCACATGAAAACTCAGGTCTCACAAGATGATGCCGATAGGCGTGATCGAGACCTGAGAGAATCACCTCCCGCATGCCTTTCGGCATTAGCGTGACGGGAAGTGTTTAAACTCTTAAAAGTTCTGGAGTTTTTCCTCTATTTTGCTACAGTTTGCCCCAGTGTTGCCTTTCTTTATGGATGAATGGAAAAAATAATGTCAGTCACACTGACATATACAGCTATATTTTATGTTGTTAACAAACAGTGTGTTTAAAAACACACTACCCTGTTGCATGTGTTATTCTTTTTCATATTAGAAGGCTTCCAAAAATCGTCTGTTTTAATAATTCAATTTTAATAAATCTTTGATAACTTTGCTAATCTCTAGTTAAGGGCAATGAAAACCCAAAAGTCAGAAAATGTGAATATTGTGAAAAGATTCAACATTGTAGAATCATGGTGTCATACTTTAATCAGTTAATAAACACAAAATATCTGCAAAGGTTCCCTAGGTCGTTAAATGGTACCTCAGTCGGATTCAGTAGGCTACATAATCATGGGGAAGACCACCGACTTGACAGTTGTCAGAAGACAGTCATTGATACCCTCTACAAGGAGTGTAAGCCACAAAAGGTCATTGCTAAAAACAAACAAAAAGCAAGCTTTTCACAGAGTGCTATATCCAATCATATTAATGGAAAGTTGAGTGGAGGGAAGGTGGTAGAAAAAAGGTGTACAAGCAACAGGGATAACAGCAGCATTGAAAGGATTGTCAGGAAAGGCAATTCAAGAATTTGAGAGAGATTCAAAGGACTGGAAATTAAGGTCCCAGAGTCTAGAGGAAGAGTGGAAAGGCACACAATCCAAGTTGCTTGAGGTCCAGTATGAAGTTTCCACAGTTAGTGATGGTTTGGGGAGACGCTATCTGCTGATATTTGTCCACTGTCCAGTAGGACTTGGCACCTGCCCACACTGCCAAAAGTACCAATATCTGGTTTCATAACCTCCAATTTCATTGTGCCTGATTGCCCAGCAAACTCACCTGACCTAAACCCCATAGAGAATCTATGTGGTATTCTGAAGAGGAATATGAGAGACACCAGACCCAACAATGCATAAAAGCTGAAGGCCGCTATCATAGCAACCTGGGTTTCCATAATACCTTAGCAGTACCACAGGCTGATCACCTGTATGCCATGGCACATTGGTGCAGTAATTCATAAAAAAGGAGACCCGACCAAGTATTGAACATACTTAATTTCTGTGTTAAAATCTCATTTTTATTTGGTCTTATATAATATTCAAATTTTCTAAGATACAAACTTTTGGGATTTCATTAGCTGTAAACCATAATCATCAACATTAAAAGCCATTAAAGTGTTTAAATTCTTACCTTAATTAATTTTTCAAGACAATTCTTTGGGATTTTGGGTACATTTGTTGAAACTGCAAAAATAAATACTATATATATATATATATATATATATATATATAATACAAAACTCAGCTTTGCTTTTCCAAAAGGATTGTCATCTCACACTTTGATGACATGTATCTCCAGAACAGGCCCGAAAGTAAAGTTGAGTGCACTTTCACATGCAAGGCATTATATCCATTCATGTAAATAGAAGTTTTGAGAGTGCACCGTCCAAATCCAACCACCACTTGATTCACTTCTATGGGACTGCCGGAGATAACCAACCCAGGGTTCGTCTATTTTTGTCAGTCCCATAGAAATGAACGGAGACGGGCTGCATATGCATGACTGCTCTCACCTTAATTTGGGGGTATCTTTCTGGAGATAGGTGCAGGATCCGCACCTATCAGACATTGGTTGCATATCCTAGTGATATGCTACCAATGTCTAAGATGACACTGAGCCTTTTAATGTTCCTGGATTCGATATTTCCGAGGCTATTTTGAGTCACATGTATCAAAGGTGTCATAACTGCATCTCTTAATTCAACCTACAGTATTAACTTGCTATTTAGATTAAAAGAAAGGGAAAAAAAGCCCTATGGTTTATATGAACAGGACAATATTTTCTTATTGATATATATGAAACAAAGTCAGTTTCGAAAAGTGTTAGCCTTAAAGAGGAGGTTCAGTTTAAACTCAAAATTATATTCATGGATATAGTATTGAGAACCTGGACCTTTAAAACATGCATTAGTTTCTTAATTACAATGTTCACTTATTGTTGCCAAGATGGTTTTTCTTCGTCAGTGCAGTCTGTAACATCCCAGATAGGATTTAGCTCTAAGATCAATCGCTAAATAGAACAGTCTGCATGCCTAAGTGATGTTTTTACTTTTAGAATCTGAATACAGAAAATACTATTTTGTCAGGATCCACTAGTTAATCACATGGGTCTGTATATTAGTAACAATTAACAAATGGTTAAAACAGAACTAAGGAGTGAAATTAGTTAATTAAAAGATATGACACAGTGGTATATTTTTATCTTTTATAGCTATTTAGTTTCACTTAGCTTAAGATGTGCTTGTGTTATAAGTAGTGTTGAGCGAACAGTTCGAGAATAGTTCGGGTTCGTACCGAATTTTGGGGTGTCCGTGACACGGACCCGAACCGGACATTTTCAAAAAGTTCGGGTTCGAGTTCGGAGTTCGGCATGTTCTCTCGGCGCATTTTGAAAGTACTATATAGCAGAATAGTACAGGCTTAAAGCTGAAATCGCATTGCGATTACAACTTTGAGCTACCGATCACCATGGGAACGCCTCCTCCAGTAGAATGTACTGTAGGATGTTTGAATTACGTTGAAATCGCAATGCGATTCTTATATATTTGCTTAAACGCATTGCGATTTCAACTTCTCAAATCCGACAGTACATTCTAGCATTTTTCCCATGGTGATGTAGACGCTCCATTACTAGCATGGAATCCGGCTGAAGCAGAAATCGCAATGCGATTCTTAGAACTCAAAAACATCGCATCACACTACACGTTCTAATTGCATTCGATTTTAACTTTACTGTTTGGTTTTGTATCGCGATAATACAAAATTTGAATAATCGTGTGCGTGCTGTTCTAGCACGCAGTGCTATTCGTATCCCACTATTAAGTTCTAATCGCATTCGATGTTAACTTATGCATTTTTTTTTTTTTTTTGCCAGGCATCAAATAGAATGCCATGCCTGTCAAAAAAAGCATAAGTTAAAATCGAATGCGATTAGAACTCAAGAGTGGGATACGAATAGCACTAGTGTTACTGTTGTGTTGTTGAGCGCATCATTTCGAGAATAGTTCCGGTCCGTACAGAATTTTGGGGTGTTCGTGACACGACCCGAACCCGAACATTTTCATAAAAATTCGGGTTCGGTTTTGTGAGTTCGTCATTTTTGTGGCGCATTTTGAAAGGCTGCAAAGCAGCCAATCAACATGCATCATACTACTTGCCCTAAGATGCCATCGCAGCCATGCCTACTATTGGCAAGGCTGTGATTGGCCAAGTGCAGCATGTGACTCAGCCTCTTTATAAGCTTGTGCGCACGTCGCGATGTGCTCACTCCCGCTGTGATTAGACCAGGGATAGATGCAGCTGCTGTGAGGGCGAGATAGGCAGGGATAATTGAGGAAGAAAACCTGATAAGAAGTGAATGATCTAAACCTGTGCATCAGAACAACTCAGCTGAGCTGTTCACTGAAAGTTTATTTTTTTACACTGGCCAGATCGATTTTTACCGGCACATGTAACTGGGCTGACCGACGGCGGCCATTTTGGGACCTGTGGTGGGCCAGCTCAAGCTGCCACAGAGTCCAAAGAAAAGCTCCAAAGAATCGATTTTTTCATAGATATACTACATCAGGGGTTTGGCTGTGCTTGTGTCACCCCTACTAACTGCCAATATATTTAATATATCAGTGGTGAAACTGAAAGTAACCCACTTGGATAGCAAATCCCATGAATGTGCTGCTCCAGCTAGGCTAGCCAGTGTCACTACAGCCAGGTCCAATACTGTCAGCCAGAAATTAAATTTTTTATTTTTTGCCAGAAATATAAATTAAAAAATATTTCCCTGTAACAAACATAATTCTGGTGTTAGACCAGAAGAAGCACTCCTTCAGTAAATAATACTGTAAAAAGGTTTAGGCAATAATTCTCCCAGTGTGGGCAATTTATGTACCAAAACGAGCATTTTAAAAATTCAGGTGTTCTGAAATACCAGCAGTCCTCTTGTAATTAATACCAGAAAAAGGCATTATAGTGTCCAGTGTTGTCATTTTGGTTCAAAAAGGCCAATTTAATCAATCTGGTGTTGGTGACACCCGAAATAGTACGCCGCACGTTGTTACTCCTGTAAAAGGAAATAGTTCTCCCACTGTGGGAATTCATTTAACATAAGTAGCATTTAAAAAATTCTGGTGTCCAATTTGCAGCAGTCCTCTTGTAATTAATACCAGAAAAAGGCATTATAGTGTCCAGTGTTGTCATTTTGGTTCCAAAAGGCCAATTTAATCAATCTGGTGTTGGTGACACCCGAAATAGTACGCCGCACGTTGTTACTCCTGTAAAAGGAAATAGCTCTCCCACTGTGGGAATTCATTTAACATAAGTAGCATTTAAAAATTCTGGTGTCCAATTTGCAGCAGTCCTCTTGTAATTAATACCAGAAAAAGGCATTATAGTGTCCAGTGTTGTCATTTTGGTTCCAAAAAGGCCAATTTAATCAATCTGGTGTTGGTGACACCCGAAATAGTAGACCGCACGTTGTTACTCCTGTAAAAGGAAATACTTCTCCCACTGTGGGAATTCATTTAACATAAGTAACATTTAAAAAATTCTGGTGTCCAATTTGCAGCAGTCCTCTTGTAATTAATACCAGAAAAAGGCATTATAGTGTCCAGTGTTGTCATTTTGGTTCCAAAAAGGCCAATTTAATCAATCTGGTGTTGGTGACACCCGAAATAGTACGCCGCACGTTGTTACTCCTGTAAAAGGAAATAGTTCTCCCACTGTGGGAATTCATTTAACATAAGTAGCATTTAAAAAATTCTGGTGTCCAATTTGCAGCAGTCTTCTTGTAATTAATACCAGAAAAAGGCATTATAGTGTCCAGTGTTGTCATTTTGGTTCCAAAAGGCCAATTTAATCAATCTGGTGTTGGTGACACCCGAAATAGTAGGCCGCACGTTGTTACTCCTGTAAAAGGAAATACTTCTCCCACTGTGGGAATTCATTTAACATAAGTAGCATTTAAAAATTCTGGTGTCTAATTTGCAGCAGTCCTCTTGTAATTAATACCAGAAAAAGGCATTATAGTGTCCAGTGTTGTCATTTTGGTTCAAAAAAGGCCAATTTAATCAATCTGGTGTTGGTGACACCCGAAATAGTACGCCGCACGTTGTTACTCCTGTAAAAGGAAATAGTTCTCCCACTGTGGGAATTCATTTAACATAAGTAGCATTTAAAAAATTCTGGTGTCCAATTTGCTGCAGTTTTCTTGTAATTAATACCGGAAAAAGGAATTACGGTATATCTTCCAGTGTGTGAATTTTGGGGCTAAAAATAATATATTTTATTGTGGTGCGAGTTGAATCGCAACAATGAGAAAACATTCTATTAAGGGACGAGGACGCGGTCGTGGTGGGGTCCGTGGAGTCTCTGTTGCTGGCAGAGGACGTGGCCGTTCGGCCTCAGGCGCACAAAGTAGTGAACCAACTCCCTCAAGTAGCCGGCAGAATTTACAGCGATATTTGGTGGGGCCCAATGCCGTTATGAGGATGGTAAGGCCTGAGCAGGTACAGGCATTAGTCGATTGGGTGGCCGACAGTGCTTCCAGCACGTTCACCACATTGTCTTCCGCCCAGTCTTCTGCGGAAGCGCACAGGTGGCACCAGAAAACCAAGCCCATCAGTCTGTCACATCACCCCCATGTATATCAGGGAAACTGGCTGAGCCTCAAGTTATGCAGCAGTCTCTTCTTCTGTTTGAAGACTCTGCTGGCAGGGGTTCCCAGGGGCGTCCACCTAGCCCTTCCCTAGCGGTGGAAGACATACCATGCACTGACACACAACCACTTATGTATCCAGATGATGAGGACATGGGAATACCACCACAGCAGAGTGACCGAGTGTCTGATGATGACGAAACACAGGTGCCCACTGCCGCGTCTTATTGCAGTGTGCAGACTGAACAGGAGGAGGTCAGGGAGGAAGACTGGGTGGAAGACGATGCAGAGGACGATGAGGTCTTAGACCCCACATGGACTGAAGGTCGTGCCGCTGACTTAAATAGTTCAGAGGAAGAGGCAGTGGTGAGACCGAGACAACAGCGAAGCCAAAGAGGGAGCAGGGGCAAAAGCAGAACACCCGCCGTCCCGAGAGTTCGCCTCCTATTGGCCAGTGCCAACAGGGACCCAGCACCCCAAAGGCATCTTCAAGGAGTTCCCTGGCATGGCACTTCTTCAAACAATGTGCTGAGGACAAGACCAGAGTGGTTTGCACGCTGTGCCATCAGACCCTGAGGCGAGGCATTGACGTTCTTAACCTGAGCACCACCTGCATGATCAGGCATCTACATGCAAAGCATGAACTGCAGTGGAGTGCACACCTCAAAAAAATGAACCCGCTCAGGCTCCCCCTGCTCCCTCTACCGCTGCTGCCTCGGCTTCCGCCTCGAGAGGAATGTTGCCACCTGCCGAGCAGCAAACAGAGGATGTGCCACCGACACCACCACCACCACCGCCACCGTCACCTTGCGTCTCCACTATTTCACACAGCAGCGTTCAGCTCTCCATCTCTCAAACCTTTGAGAGGAAGCGCAAATTCCCACCTAGTCACCCTCGAGGCCCTTGGCCTGAATGCCAGCATTTCTAAACTACTGGCCTTTGAAATGCTGTCATTCCGGCTGAGTGGACACAGACAGCTTCAAACAGCTGATGGCCATGGCTGTCCCCCAGTATGTGGTTCCCAGCCGCCACTACTTCTCCAAGACAGCCGTGCCTTCCCTGCACATGCAAGTGTCTGATAAAATCAAGTGTGCACTGCGTAACGCCATTTGTGCCAAGGTCCACCTAACCACAGATACGTGGACCAGTAAGCACGACCAAGGACGCTATATCTCACTAACTGCACACTGGGTGAATGTAGTGGCGGCTGGGCCCCAGGCGGAGAGTTCCTTGGCGCACGTCCTTCCGCCACCTAGGATCGCAGGGCATCATTCTCTGCCTCCTGTAGCCTCCTCCTCCTACTCGGCTTCCTCCTGCACTGCTTCCACCAGCTCCTCCTGTCAGCCACACACCTTCACCACCAACTTCAGCACAGCCCGGGGTAACGTCAGCAGGCCATTCTGAAACTCTTATGTTTGGGGGACAGGCCCCACACCGCGCAGGAGTTGTGGCGGGGTATTGAACAACAGACGGACGAGTGGTTGCTGCCGGTGGGCCTCAAGCCAGGCCTGGTGGTATGCGATAATGGGCGAAATCTCGTGGCAGCTCTGGGACTAGCCGGTTTGGCGCACATCCCTTGCCTGGCGCATGTGCTGAATTTGGTGGTGCAGAGGTTCATTCACCACTACCCCAACATGTCAGAGCTGCTGCATAAAGTGCGGGCCGTCTGTGCGCGCTTCCGGCGTTCACATCCTGCCGCTGCTCGCCTGTCTGCGCTACAGCGGAACTCGGCCTTCCCGCTCACCGCCTCATATGCGACGTGCCCACCCGGTGGAACTCCACCTTGCACATGCTGGAGAGACTGTGCGAGCAGCAGCAGGCCATAGTGGAGTTTCAGCTGCAGCACGCTCGCGTCAGTCGTACTGCGGAACGGCACCACTTCACCACCAATGATTGGGCCTCCATGCGAGACCTGTGTGCCCTGCTGCACTGCTTTGAGTACTCGACCAAAATGGCCAGTGGCGATGACACTGTTATCAGCGTTACAATACCAATTCTATGTCTCCTAGAGAAAACGCTTAGGGCAATGATGGAAGAGGAGGTGGCCCAGGTGGAGGAGGAGGAGGAGGAGGGCTCGTTTCTAAGACTTTCAGGCCAGTCTGTTAGAAGTAGCTCAGAGGGAGGTTTTTTGAAGCAGCAGAGGGCAGGTTCACAAGTCGCCAGCCAAGGCACTCTAATGGAGGACGAGGAGGATGAGGAGGAGGTGGAGGAGGACGAGGATGAAGCAGGTTCACAGCAGGGTGGCAGCCCACACAGCTCAGGCCCATCACTAGTGTGTGGCTGGGGGGATACGGTGGATGATGACGATACGCCTCCCACAGAGGACAGCTTGTCCTTACCTCTGGGGAGCCTGGCACACATGAGCAATTACATGCTGCAGTGCCTGCGCAACGACAGCAGAGTTGCCCACATTTTAACGTGTGCTGACTACTGGGTGGCCACCCTGCTGGATTCCCGGTACAAAGACAATGTGCCCACTTTACTTCCTGCACTGGAGCGTGATAGGAAGATGCGCGAGTACAAGCGCACGCTGGTAGACAGCGCTCCTGAGAGCATTCCCAACTGTCACAGGGAACAGGTGGAAGGCCAAGGCAGAGGAGGAGCTAGAGGTTGCCCACGCAGCAGTATCACGGCCAGCTCCTCTGAGGGCAGGGTTAGCATGGCAGAAATGTGGACAAGTTTTGTCTCCACGCCACAGCTAACTGCCCCACCACCTGATACGGAACGTGTTAGCAGGAGGCAGCATTTCACTAACATGGTTGAACAGTATGTCTGCACACCCCTCCACGTACTGACGGACGGTTCGGCCCCATTCAACTTCTGGGTTTCAAAATTGTCCACGTGGCCAGAGTTAGCATGTTATGCCTTGGAGGTGCTTTCCTGCCCGGCGGCCAGCGTTTTATCAGAACGCGTATTCAGCACGGCGGGGGCGTCATTACTGACAAGCGCAGCCGCCTGTCCACAGCCAATGTGGACAAGCTGGCGTTCATAAAGATGAACCAGGCATGGATCCCACAGGACCTGTCCCTCCCTTGTGCAGAGTATTCGTTAATAACTGCCTAAAACATGTCTTGTTGTACTACGGGCCACTTCTTTATTTAATACAAATTTTATGAAACCCACAGTTGAATGAAACTCTCCTCTGTCTGGGCGCCGGGGCCTAACTAGATGAAAGTGGCCTGTTAAACTATCGGGTGACATAAAGCCATAACCTCTGCCATGCTACCTCTGTCTTCTGTCTGGGTGCTGAGGCCTAAGTCAAATAAAGCGGTCTTCTGCTGTGCTGGGGATATGAAGCTAATCTCTGACCTCTCTCCTCTGTCTGGGTCCAAAGGCCTAAGTCACTGAAAGAGGCCTTCTCCTGTGGTGTGTGATATGATGCCTGAATATGTGCTGTGGGGCCTCTCTCCTCTGTCTGGGTGAAGGGGTCAAAGTAACTAAATGGTGGCCTACTCCTGTGGTGGTTGATATGATGCCTGATTCTCTGCTGTGGGTCCTCTCTCCTTTGTCTGGGTGAAGGGGTCAAAGTAACTAAATGGTGGCCTACTCCTGTGGTGGTTGATATGATGCCTGATTCTCTGCTGTGGAACCTCTCTCCTCTGTCTGGGTGAAGGGGTCAAAGTAACTAAATGGTGGCCTACTCCTGTGGTGGTTGATATGATGCCTGATTCTCTGCTGTGGGGCCTCTCTCCTCTGTCTGGGTGAAGGGGTCAAAAGTAACTAAATGGTGGCCTACTCCTGTGGTGGTTGATATGATGCCTGATTCTCTGCTGTGGAACCTCTCCTCTGTCTGGGTGAAGGGGTCAAAGTAACTAAATGGTGGCCTACTCCTGTGGTGGTTGATATGATGCCTTATTCTCTGCTGTGGAACCTCTCTCCTCTGTCTGGGTGAAGGGGTCAAAGTAACTAAATGGTGGCCTACTCCTGTGGTGGTTGATATGATGCCTGATTCTCTGCTGTGGGGCCTCTCTCCTCTGTCTGGGTGAAGGGGTCAAAGTAACTAAATGGTGGCCTACTCCTGTGGTGGTTGATATGATGCCTGATTCTCTGCTGTGGAACCTCTCTCCTCTGTCTGGGTGAAAGGGTCAAAGTAACTAAATGGTGGCCTACTCCTGTGGTGGTTGATATGATGCCTGATTCTCTGCTGTGGAACCTCTCTCCTCTGTCTGGGTGAAGGGGTCAAAGTAACTAAATGGTGGCCTACTCCTGTGGTGGTTGATATGATGCCTGATTCTCTGCTGTGGAACCTCTCTCCTCTGTCTGGGTGAAGGGGTCAAAGTAACTAAATGGTGGCCTACTCCTGTGGTGGTTGATATGATGCCTGATTCTCTGCTGTGGGGCCTCTCTTCTCTGTCTGGAGTGAAGGGGTCAAAGTAACTAAATGGTGGCCTACTCCTGTGGTGGTTGATATGATGCCTGATTCTCTGCTGTGGAACCTCTCTCCTCTGTCTGGGTGAAGGGGTCAAAGTAACTAAATGGTGGCCTACTCCTGTGGTGGTTGATATGATGCCTGATTCTCTGCTGTGGAACCTCTCTCCTCTGTCTGGGTGAAGGGTCAAAGTAACTAAATGGTGGCCTACTCCTGTGGTGGTTGATATGATGCCTGATTCTCTGCTGTGGGGCCTCTCTCCTCTGTCTGGGTCAAGGGTTCAAAGTAACTAAATGGTGGCATACTCCTGTGGTGGTTGATATGATGCCTGATTCTCTACTGTGGAACCTCTCTCCTCTGTCTGGGTGAAGGGGTCAAAGTAACTAAATGGTGGCCTACTCCTGTGGTGGTTGATATGATGCCTGATTCTCTGCTGTGGGGCCTCTCTCCTCTGTCTGGGTGAAGGGGTCAAAGTAACTAAATGGTGGCCTACTCCTGTGGTGGTTGATATGATGCCTGATTCTCTGCTGTGGAACCTCTCTCCTCTGTCTGGGTGAAGGGTCAAAGTAACTAAATGGTGGCCTACTCCTGTGGTGGTTGATATGATGCCTGATTCTCTGCTGTGGAACCTCTCCTCTGTCTGGGTGAAGGGTCAAAGTAACTAAATGGTGGCCTACTCCTGTGGTGGTTGATATGATGCCTGATTCTCTGCTGTGGAACCTCTCTACTCTGTCTGGGTGAAGGGGTCAAAGTAACTAAATGGTGGCCTACTCCTGTGGTGGTTGATATGATGCCTGATTCTCTGCTGTGGGACCTCTCTCCTCTGTCTGGGTGAAGGGGTCAAAGTAACTAAATGGTGGCCTACTCCTGTGGTGGTTGATATGATGCCTGATTCTCTGCTGTGGAACCTCTCTCCTCTGTCTGGGTGAAGGGGTCAAAGTAACTAAATGGTGGCCTACTCCTGTGGTGGTTGATATGATGCCTGATTCTCTGCTGTGGGACCTCTCTCCTTTGTCTGGGTGCTGGGGTCGAAATAATAGTAAGTGACCTTCTCCATTGGTGGGTGACTTGAAGCCTGATTCTGTGCTATGGGACCTCACTCCAATTAATATTGTTTCATTTTTATTTATTTTATGTTAACTCATCATTTCCCTATCTACATTTGTTTGCAGGATTTACCTACATTTTGCTGCCTTT